>JAPYYR010001500.1:0-20402 GCA_030523065.1 Aphidius colemani
ATTATTATTATTATGTGTATGAAAATGTTCTGTATATGATGAAAAGTAAAGCCATACACGATCATCAACTGAACCCCTGATATCCCATGTACAAATTGAACCCATTGGTAATGTATGTTGTGGTGCACGAAATATACCACTTCTTTTATTTGTTTCATTAATATAAAAATGACATCCTTGATCACCTCTGGCATAATCAAGACCATCAGAATCAACATAAACAACTGGTACATCCAATTCTAATCTCATTTTTGATGAACCAAGTGGTATTGGTATTGATGAACTTTTAAATTCAATTAACATTACTGGACCACGTGCTGTTATTCTTGGTAATGGACCACCACAATATATTAATAATATTGGATCATCTAATTTTGAACCATCACGGAATACTAAACGATCTTTTTCTGATGTACAATCTTGCCATACACTTAATTTGTTTATTGTTTTATTATTATATTGTAAATTTGAATAATATTTTTTGGCTTTATCTGTATTTTTATTTATTGTTGTATCATTATTATTATATATTAATGTGTTATTGTTTGTTAAACTACTACTACTTATAAATGTTTGTAAATTTGTAAAACTTTGAAATATTTGTGAACCAATACCACTACCAGCTTTAATTGATATCATAGCATGTTTACATGTTGGTACAAATTTTTGTCTGACTGTTATTAAACAACTAGCATTTCTTGGATATTCACCAGGATAATTTGGACTTTGTACACGACATTTTTTTTTATGACATTCATAAAAATTACGTGAACAATATGTACCAGGTACTGGTGAACCTCTTTCAATTGATAAACCAGGTTGTCCCAATCTAGCAATTGATTCATTACGTGATATAAATCTATATCTTAATCTAAATTCAAATGGTACATTTGGTGGTGCATAAAATAATCTAATTGATGCTGTAACAGTACTTGTTTCACTGTAATATATTGGACGTCCTTGACTACTACCACACCACGAACCACCAGTAAATGGTCTACCAAGATCTGACAATTGTAATGATCCCTCAGGACAACTTGCATAAATTGGCTCATTTTCTTCACCGTTTATTGTCTCAAGACGTCCAATACTAAATGCATCCCAAAATAATTGTACTAATTCACCATGTCCAGCACCACCAGCAGTGAATGTTAAATGACATAAAAATGGTAAACGTCCTTCAGTTGGTCTTGTTAATTCAAGCTCATATGTACGTCCCTCTTTACCATGATATGTTCTATTACATGGTGTACATAATGCTGGCTCATCACTACCATCACCACAATCATCATGACCATTACAGTATGCATCAAGAGGTATACATCTACCATCACGACATGTTAATTCTGCAAGCTCACAATTACCTCTTGTACCATCAATTTTTAATATTAAAATTAACACAATTGCCCATATTACTGAGTTTACACATAAATTATCATCCATTGATGAATTTTTTTGACGTTTTTGACGATCAAGCTGATCACTCCTGTCTGCTGTAATATCCTTGGGAAGAAAAAAAAATATATTCACAATACAAGTGATTAGTTTTAATCCATCATCAGCATAGCATTGGACATTTATTTTTTTATTTCAAAATAAATTGAAAAAAAAAAAAAAAAAAAAATTGATTGGAATTTGTGATTGAATTTGTTTACTTGATTGACACATAAATCAATTTAACACGTAAATCAATTAAATATTCATCAGCAAATAAAAATAAAAAAAATTTCAATCAATTTTATTTTATTTTCATTTAAAAATATAATATGTTTATTGAAATAATAAATTTAATTTACTACTTGTACACATACACGTGGAAAAAAGAAGCCACTTTATCATCGACATACATGCAATTATAAAAAATATATATATGTTTAAGTACTTGACAACATATAGCTTCATAAAATACAAAAAAAAAAAATAAACTTAAGTCAAGAGCTTGGGTTGTAAACCACGCGACATTTTAAACTCGTTAATTAATAATTAAAACTAAAGCTGACGTGATTTTTAAAAGAATATTTTTCATTTTTTTTTTTTCGAGTACACCAAGATGTGCTTGCAAATTGTAAAGAAAAAAATTTATCAATAATAAAGAAATTGAATTGAAATAAAATAGAGCAAAATGATTAATTTTTAAATAATTAAAAAAACAATTTTATGATGAATTTATAATTTAAATATGCTAAAGTTTGATACACCCGGAATCAGCAAATTGCAAAGAGAGGCTGGTAGAAATATTGACCAAGCCCTGGTTTTCCAACGCCTCAACTGTCTTTCAAAGTATCTTTTTTTTTTTTTTTCTAATAAATCTTTGCAATTTTAAAAGTATATTTAAAAAATAAATAAAAAAATATACAGTTTGTTGTATTTAATGAAACAATTAATTACCATTATTAGCTCTGAGCTTGTTGTTCATCATAGAAAAAAAGTTGAATTTTCTTCAACATTCCCAACAATACTGTTGTTACTATTATCATTGCAAAAATACTTTTGAATAATAATCATATATTTTTCTTTCATTTGAATTGACATTGTTAAATTTAGCTGTTTTGTTACACTTATTATTCTTTTGATAATCATCATCATCATCATTGTCACCATCAACATCATTACCATTTGTTATGTCTTCTTCTTCTTCTTCGTTGTTCTTTTTTTCCAAAAATGTTTACAAACTTTTTTTTTTTATTATTATCACAGCATTCACAGTTCATACACATACAGCATCCTATTAACTTGATAATTTATCTCACTTTATAATTTCATTTTCAATTAGAGGCACCACACTCAGAGTGTCTCAACAACTACTGGCTGCTACTGACTCATTTCGTTGCTTGCAAGCTCGTCACTACCCGGCTTAGCTAACTTCACTAGATATATTTGCTCATGTTATTTTTCACCCTTAAAACTTCATCCCTACTTTGGTATACATTAACTCTTGTGCTTTTGCGCCAACGCAAAATATATATTTGTACACATACTACACTAAAACTACCCTCAGTGTCCTTAAAAACAACTTGACTGTTGGCTGATGCTTGAATGAGAAACTCACACTGTTATTTTTTTGTATTTATACATGTCCTTTTTGCTTATCACTTTGTTCTTTTTTTTTTATTTCTACTGCTCTTATTATCTTTATAATAAAAACAAAATTTTATTTCATATAAATCACTGTCTCTTGATACTTGTCATCTAGGATTTTCTTGTATTATTTATTTTTTCATTTGAAACTTGTTCATTCAGCATGTGAATAAACACATTTGTAAATATTTTTTGATGTTGAAATTTTAATAATTTATTTATCTATCAATGGGGGAGATGAAACGTTGAGTAGTCTGTTTGTAAATTTTTTTTTTCTTCTTCACTTGGTCCATTAGCATATCTATAATGTACACCTACGTTTTCCTAGCTACCTGTGATAGACATATTTTTTTTAATTTATTTTATCTTGCATATAAAAAGTATATGTACATATTGAGTACATGATTTTATGCTTTATATTTTTTAGAGAGGGATGTTTGAGTGAAACGAGGGCATTACACAGATGAAAAGGTACATGTAGTTGCTTCAAGATTTTGGTTTTACTCTAACCCTTGGAAAAGAGAGGCTCTTTGCCTGGTTTTATGATTGAATCGATCGTGTTCCTCTCGTCTTGGTGTTTTTTACCCTCACAGATTGAACCAACACACATTGATAGTCTCGATGATGTACACCGAGTAAAATATAGGCAGCCAACTTGCTGAGAGATCCACATGGACGTGATAAAATTTCGCGCAGTAGCTTCACAGAAAAAAAAAAAAAAAAACATACGAATATTTTATCATCACCCTACTTTTTTTCCTATTCTATTTAATTTATTATTTTATTTTTTTTTTTTGCTTCGAAATCTATTGGTATTTCAGCAATTCAATCTCTTATCTTTTATTTATTTTTTTTTTCTATTTAGATTCAATGTATTAGAAATCTTCCCTTTTATTTATGTTTTTTTTTTCTTTTTTGTTAACAGAGAAATCAGGTCGTGAAGTGATACTAGAGATGACACTGGAAGTTTTTTTTTTCTGTTTCTATTATTTTCTTGGAAAGATTTTAGATGATAAATGATAACAAATAAATACAACAAACGTAAATAATTCATTATCATCTATGTATTCTTTAGAAAAAAAAATTAATTGACTAAAAAAGAAAATATTTTTAGATACTTATAGACTATTTTAAAAAAAAAAAAAACACAAAATTCAACAATTAATAATATTTTCCTTTTATTTATAAAACATTATAAATTAAGCTATTCAATTTTTTTTTTTACAACTATTTTTACTTTTAAATTACGAGAGTCAACTATATTGATGATAAAATAAAAATAAAATATAAATTTGGAGGAAATTAAAACAGTTAAATCATCATGAAAGTTTTGGTAAATTTATTTTAAATATTTAATTGTATAAATTAAATGATAAAACATGACTGAATTGATCATCACTATGAGTTTTATAATTATCAACTTATTGGAGATATTAGAGTTAAAAAGTCTTCGGTATTTGTGTACTGTTTTAGGGCTGACTGTCTATAATTTGACATTTGATATCCAAGTATCTAAGCTTGCTAGACGAAATAATATTCGCACAACAAACTTGATATTTATAATTGTTGTATTACACAACAAAATAAAACACAATAATAATGAAACTTGTGATAAAATAAATCAAGATGAAATAAATTACGTCAAAATCATTGACAATAGAAAATTATTATTAATTTTGTCGTAATTTATTTCATCTTGATTTACTTTATCATATTTTATTTTTATGTGATCAAACTGATATCAGAATGACACCAATAATATGGTTCAAATCTAATGGTACGTTTCGAGTTTTAAATTAACTTATGAGCATCGATCGATCAGCTTCATAGGTTCGAACATTCACTTAGACTAACTTCTAACTTTTATCAAATGTCAAGTTATAAATAGTCAGTTAAAAAACCAGTAAAATTATTGTAATAATCAAAATTTTTGCATCTAAAACTGTAGCAAATATCTACCAATCATTGTAAAATATTTGTTATTCTTTTAAAATTATTAAGGAAAAAAAAATTCAATCTATATTCATAATAAACTGGATGATTTAAATAATATTCTATTATTTATTAGAAAAAAAAATAAAAATAATAATAATAAATATTTGTTTATTTAATTGTATCAGTTTGCACGCCGAATAATTATTATTTTTTTTTAAATGTACACCCGCTTACTTGCTAACATGAAAGATAAAATAATACTCTGATTAATTGACTCGTTAATATTTACAATAGCTCAAAGTGAATTTAGAAAGAAAAGAGAAGAGAAAAAATAGTCAGTCTTTTACACTTATGCACACACATCATCACATGAATATACAATTTTAAATAAATGAAATTGTATTTAAAATGCATATCGTGTCCTGATATCTTCAAGCTTTTTAGATACTTCAGATGGTGTTCTTTCTAAATCACCAGATATACTTTTTTGTTTGGCTGGTTCAATTGAATTAAATTGTTCACACAAATCACCGTCAATGACATTTTTAACTGGATAATAGTACGATCTAAATGACAAATGATCTCTACCACAAAGTGGTGGATGTTCAGATCTCATATGCATTTCAAGATGTTGAAAGAAGTCATGATCTTCATGACTTGTAAATGGCACAAGAACACCAACTGTACCACTTAATGTTGTATAAACTAAACTTTCTGAACCACCAGGTATAAGTGTTGCTTTTTGTAATGACATAACTGTTTCACCAACATGAAATGATGCAACAGTATCAGCTTTTTGACTTGCACCATTTAATAAACCACGATCCCATAATGCTTTGTTACCAGTTGGATCCTCATCAACATCATCATTAATTGCATGTGCAAGTCTAACAACAGCAATATTACCATATTTATCAGCAGTTGCAACTGTATCATAATCCAATACACAAGTTGTTGTTATCCATCTTGGATGTGTATCATCAGCAAATACAATCAGTTGATTTTCTTGTCTTTTATAACGTACAGCATACACTGATTCTTGTACATCACTAACATATATTCTATGACCAACTGCATTTATTGATACAACTGTATTTGGAATATGTTTATTTTCACATTTACGTAATAATTTTTTCTTTCCCATATCATATAATCGTAACATACGACCAACACCAACCAGTACTCTGCCTTGATATGAACATATAGCAAGTGGAACCTCGTCAACTGATGTTTTATGCAGTAATTCTAATTGATTACCTTCGGCATTAACTCTGTAACAAATTAAATAATAATAAAGAAAATTAATTTACATGTCTTTGTTTATTTTTTTTTTGAATGGTTTTTAAATTAAATAAATATTTAAACTCAGTACTGCAGGGTTATCATCAATAATCAACAGATAGTGTGATATTGTCATCATTGTTTGTATAAATAAATGAAAATTAATTAGCTAATAACAATGTATACGTACTTGTATGTATATAAAAATCCTCCATTGCTAATACGAGGATTTAATTGATATTCTTTAGCAACTCCAACAATCAAATAAAGTTGATCACCTTGATTGGCAAATTTAACAAGTGCTAAACTTAATGCAGCATAATTTTGTTCAAGTCTGTATGTATTTAATGTATCACCAGTTGTTGGGACCATTATTCTAATTAATGATGCCCATAAACCAGGTCCAGCTCTTGGTGCACCAAATACAGCTTCATTTGGTTCTTCAGATAAAAATGCTTCAGCTAATTCTCGAGCAACAGCAGCTTCTTCAGCTCCAGCAGCTTCTTGCATTTCTTCAGCCATTTGTAAACGTCTTTGTTGTTTTGTTTCTTCAGTATATGCATTATGTTCAGTTTCAATGACAATTAAATTTGATGATTCTGGATGAATTGAAAATTTACGTGGTGTATATTCAAGTGGAAAACTAACTTGATTAAATACAGCGCCTAATTTTTCAAGTGCTAAAATTCTCAATGTATTTGTTGATATAGCAACAATACCTTCTGGACATTGTTCTGAACTAAAACCAGATGCATACTCAAGACTTTCATATGACAATGGTGTTAAATGAAAACGATTTTGATAATAATAACTCAACCATGATCTACTACTCATTGCAAGAACAGCTTGATTACCTTGCATTTTAATTCTAAATAATTTAACTGGTCGTGAACCAAGATATCTTGTTCTTGTATCAGCCAAATCACCAGATATTGGATCAAGAACAGTTCTCAATAATACACCATTTGTTAAGCCAATATTTAAATAAAGACTCGAATGTTTTTGTATTGGATTATCATCAGATCCACCAACTTCTTTTGATGCACCCATTTCAACAATACAAAGACTTTCAGCAGCTGCTGGTAATGCCTGCATACTTCTTGGTGCTAAACAATCATTTGAACATAATGACATTATTCTAACTGTATTATCTTGAAGACCAACAGCCAAAAATAATGTTCTTATTTGACCAGCTGGAACTTTACCCAAAGCCATACACATTACTTCTGATGGCATTTTTTTACGCTCAGTGTATTCATTCAATTGTCCAGTCTATAAAACATAAAAATAAAACAAATATGTTTAGTAAAGAAATTTTAATAAATATAATTAATTTTAATTGAAGATTTATTGTTTTATCCAATAATTGATAACTGAAGTAAATAATTTTTCATTTCAATTGCATAATTATCAAATAAAAATCACTCTTCGCAATTTTTACATCTCAAAGAACCATTTAAAAACGTACCAGAGAGAACAATTATGCGATTTTAATATTAAAAAAAAATACAAATAAATTATTTACCGGATCCATTTCAAAGTAGACCAATTCACCACCAGTTAAAGCAATTACAACTTGTCGTTCATTAACAGCACATTTGACAATTGTTTTTTTTCCTGGTGCCTTCCATTCGTTGACACGTTTATCAGCTCTAATATGCCTGATGCCATCTGGATAAACCTGGAAAATATTAATGAAATATTTATGTTAAAAAACAATTTGGATGCATCAACTTAATGTAAGAATGAATTGAAAAAAAATGTACGGGTCAAAATTCCAGGGAAATTACCAGTATAAAGTAATCTCCCAACGATGCGTGAATTCCGAAATTGATTTCGCACATATCGCGACCGACACGTGGGGAGAATCCAGGTGTCGGAGATACCGCAGTGCAATTGATTGAATAAATATATAAAAATAATGAATTAATTACCTGTACAAGAGCATCTTCACCAAGAGCAGAACAACTGAGAGTTGGCGTTGTACCAAGAAAACCAGAATCAGTAACTTCTTCAACAGTTTCACCAATACTTAAAACAAGTGTTGCATTAACGAATGATACAATAATATAAGCATCAAATTCTTCAGATGATGGATTAGCTGTTGTTCTTCCATCAATTCTTCTTTTAACAGTCCATACAGCATTTGGATTACCAGGAAGTTCACTAACAGCCATTTCTGATACTTCAAGACCATGACGTAGTACACGAAGTGTTGATCTTGGTCCTCTTCCACATGCCATGTATAATTGTGGTGTATCTTCATTAGCTAAATCAGCAACCTTCAATAAAAAACCAACAACTATTAATTTATGATAAATTAAATATCAAAAAACAAATTAATTAACTTTTAATTATTAAAATTTTGTAATTTATCGTGTTCACTTCGATTCGCAATAGAATAAACAAATCGAAGGCGACGAGAATTATTTAATTTTGCATCAATCACAGAGATACGAACATTAATTTTTTCGTACCTCTACTTGTTGATGCAATTGTCAATTAGTGTGTAAAGCTTTTTGATAATTACCTGACAAGCTAAAATTGGTGATAAACTATCCATCTCATCAACAAGAACAAGATTCCTCAGAGGTCTTGGTGCAAAGAAAAATGTATCACCATCTTCTAATGGCATTGCTGAGCTAAATTCTGGCTCGTCATCGTCATCACCAAGATGAGCAATTTGATACAGATAATGATTACCGAATTCAGATGCAATAAATAAGAAGCCAGTTTTTAAAACACACATACTTGTTGAAACAGGTACAGTATCAAAGTATTTTAATTTAATTTCAGTAACCATATCTTCATCTGTTTCAAGTGTTATTTTAAATATATCACCTTGTTCAGTTTGTGCAAGAAAGAAGAACATACTTTTTGTTTTATGAGTTGCTGAACAAACAAATATCATTCCTCGTTCTGGATCATCAAGATCATTTCTTCTTCTTGGAATCGGACAACGTATATCATGTTGATCACCCAAATTTTTATATGTTAAATAATTTTCTGAACAAATTAATACACCACTTGGTCCATCATTACCACCAGGTACTGATACCAAAAAATTTGCATGTTCTTCAAGTGGTTCACTGTATTTTCTAACAACATGATTAAGACCAAGATCAAGCTCATACAATGTTAATGTTTGCTGTGTTTTAATTGCAGCCTCACCAGTTGGATCACTATCTGCATCTTCATAATCAATTTCAAGACATGCAAACATTGGATTTTCAAATCCAACATCAACACCAACAGTATGATAAACAAGTGTATTACTTTTGTGTGCCTCAAGTGGTGATGATATTGTAAGACGTGCTTCTGGATCTCTATTGAGGATGTAGACTAGCTTTTGTTTCTCAATGGCTCCTGTTCAATCAAAGTCAACAATTTTTTATTAATTTAACTGGCAATTTAGTAATCAATGGATTATTATTTGAAGGTTATTTTTTTATATTTCAGTATCTGAGGATTATAATCAATGTAATTCAGGTGAAACACGGACAGATAAAATTCATCATGATAAAAAATATCAAAAAAACCAAGGCTCAATGATAGAAAAAAAGAAATTTACCTATCATAACTGCACGCCCTTTGGGGTCAATGGCAAGATATTGACCAGGTACAATTCTTCGACAGCCACTCTTTCCAAAGGTCTCCTGGTGAACTTTGTCAAATACATTTTTAGAAGAATTATATTCAAGAATAACAATTCTTCCAGAATCCGAGCCAATGACGATGTAATCTTTGCTGCCTCCAGTTAGCCTAAATGCCATTAATGATCTGATGACGCCAAATGTTTCAACAGTCAGCAATGTGTGAACTTTTCCAGTTGTTGGATCAGGCTTCAATAACTCCAATGATTTACCCCGTGATACAAGGATTTCTTGCATTTTATTACCAGAAAAATTTCCATGAACAGCATGGGTAATGCCTGTGGCACGTTGAAGTGTTAAATTATAGAGATACATGATGATTCAATTATTTAACCTTCCGCGTGTTCATGTATTAATATACCACGGCCTCAGCTTTTGATGTTCAACAGCTCCTATTTAAAATAACAACGATCCGCTTTGTAAAATTAATAATTACAAGGTTTTGAGTTGATTCATATGATGGATCAATTATAAATTTTTTATTCAGTATCTGAAATATTTATAATCAATGTAATTCAGGTGAAACACGGACAGATAAAAGTCATCATAATAAAAAATTTATAATTTAATTATAATAATTAATTTTATATTTAATTTACCTATCATAACTGCACAACTCTTGCATTGACTGCAATATTTTTTTACAAGTTGCTCAATGAGCGTTATGACTCGTGGTGAATTGCTGATGATGGTTGATGAGAAAAGACCGGTTGGCTATTTACGAAGCGTCCACCAAGGTACCGACCAACGCGTCCCGGAAGTTGATTTATTTACAATTAACTACAGACAAGTTTGCCAACTGTTTTTATCATCAAGAAGAGAATGAGGAAGCCATCTTGAAAAATCCAGCCAAAGCTTCATCATACAGCTAAAAAAAGAAAAAAAACCACTGAGGTTAGAATTTTAGATCCAACAGATCCAAAATAAATGGTTGCTGAAGACAAAACTCTTTTAAAGATGGAAGAAATTAATAATAAAGCTGATGATGAATTGAGTGAGACTAAAAAATCATACAGTGGAATTCCAGAAGCAGCATTTGTGGTAATTTATTTTAATAATATTCCAAATTAAAATGATGAATTTTTTAATTATTGACAAGCATGAAAAATCCAATAACCATTTATGGACATGATAATAATAATTCTCCCTTTTTATCCTCATCTTGGTTTTATTTTTATAAATTTATAAATATTTTTTTCATTTATTTTATCAACAGGAAGATGTTGATTCATACATGGCATTAGCAGAAAATGAAGGAAAAGTAGATAAAGTGCTTAAAAAACTTGATGAAAATCATAGTAAATATAAATTTATGGAATACAATTTGGCAAGTCAAAAACGTAGATGGAAATCACAAATTCCAGAATGGGAACGTTCATTGGATATGATTAAAAAACTACAGTCAGAAAAAGATAGCAGTAAAGATCTTGATATACAATTTTTATTGTCTGAGCAAGTTTATGCAAAAGCTGTTGTTCCACCAACAGATAAAGTTTGTCTGTGGTTAGGTGCCAATGTCATGTTGGAGTATACACTTGATGATGCACAAAGTTTGATGGTTAAAAATATTGATGTTGCCAAAACAAAACTAAAACATGTTGAGCACGATCTTGATTTTGTCAGAGATCAATTTACAACAACAGAAGTCAACATGGCTAGAGTCTACAATTGGGACGTCAAAAGACGACAAGCAACAAAATCAACATAAACATCATCAATAAATAATACAACTAATTTTTTGTTTCATCATGAATATAATTACATTCTTAAAAAACAAATCATCATGTAATACTCAATTTGAACCCACTTTTTTTTTTTTTTTTATTTGTAATAATATAAACATAAAAAGAAAAATAACTTTATGATAATTTTTATTTGTCTTACAAACATTTATCTAGCTCTCTTTTTAATTTTATATAAATATTATTGATATATATTTTATAACAAATAATACTTTTGTACTTTCATCAGACCTTTTAGTATTACAATGAGATAATTATAAATTAATTTGCTCAAATAATATTACAAGTACATTCAAGTCTCATTAATTGACTGAGCAGGCCTAAATTGTTATATTTTTAATTTAGAAAAATATTAAGTTTTAACTTAAGAACACTTGATAATTTATGAATTTAAATTTTAAATATTATTAACATTAGAATAATAAGGCACCAAAAGATAGCTTATACCAAAACTTCAGACTAGTTTGGAATGTTTTTTTGTTTTTGTATAAAAAACTTTGTTGATTATTCTTCAGCTTCAGCATCATTGACTTCAAGTTTTGCCAATTTTTTTCGTAGTTCACGATTCATGGCTTCGCTTTCATCAAGTTTTTTCTTGAGTTCATCTACTTCAACAGTCTCTTCAGTTATACCACCAATTCTTTTACGAATATACCTGATAAATAAATAATATAAAAATTATTATGTTAATTTATTAAACATTTTTATGACAAACTTACTCGAGTGCATCTTCTGGCTTTTCTGTTTCTTCATAAAGCATAACCAAAACTTTTGTCAGAGCATCAAGAACACCAGCTCGTTCCAAATATCTTCTAAATTCTTCTCGTTTTGTTTCATTTGGCTGATTAATATTGAACAATTAATTTTATTAAAATTTTGTTTTCACATATTAAGTAAAAGATTTTTTTTCTTACCTTGAAACTCGACATGGTCGTTTTATTTATTTTTTTTGTTGATAGAAAAAAAACAATACAATACTTATGTTTAAATATTAATTATACAGCTTGAAAAATTTATGACAGATTTAATTGATTGATACTATGTTATGAGACTGTACAGTGTAAAAACGTATGGAAGAAGACAGGGTCCTAAAATTTTCGCTTGTAACTAGAATAACTATAGTTACTAAATTCACTGAAAATCCGTGACTTTAGACAGAGAGAAGACTTAATGTAATTTAATTTTTAATAAATAATTTATTTGTTTTTCAGGTATTTCCTCGACTAACCGCTTTGACTAGTTTGAATATATATAATTTTGGACTAAGTCAACAATTACTCCAGTCGATCGGTGAAATGAAAAATTTGACATCTCTAATATTACAATCTGCTTGGCGAAAAACTCATCCAATGTTTGATTCAAGAATCAATATGTATCCGATTGGGAATTTGAAAAATCTCAAGAATTTATATATATATAGTGATTATGGTATAAGAGATGAATTTCTGTTTAATCTTTGTAATAATGCTAAACAATTAGAATATTTATATATCAATGGCTCATATATAACGGATGCTGGTATGAGTGCAATTGATGATTTACAAGAATTATTGCAATTCTATATTGGTTTAACTTGGGGTCGACAAACAGATAAAAATGAATTTATTACTGATGAATCAATTCAACGTTTATCTAATCAAAAATTAAACATCTTGAATATATCAAATTGCATTAATGTCACTGATAAATCAATAATTAAAGCTATTGATAATTTACCAAATTTACAATTTCTATTTATTAAGAATACAAAGGTAACGCCCGAAGATTTCAAGAAAATATGTGAATTAACACAACATCGTCCAAAAGAAATAAATGTACTTTGTTGAGAATCGCAATTGATTACTTTCAATTCATCAGTGGGATCAAAATGTTTTTTCTTTAGTTTAGAGCTAGAAACTAATCAACAATTCAATATATATTTATACATATAAATATATACGTAATGACAACTGTAATAAAATATGTTTTAGCAACCCCTCTGGTAGGGATAAATGATAGGGTTTATCATAATGTAACCATCTACATCATTTATTTAATAATAAAAGTACAACTTTTTATTATTAATTTTTAACATAATAATCATGAATAGTAACATTTTTATTTATTTCCAAACTATGACCATATACATTGAGTTTTTATTGAGTATTCAACTTATTTTTATGAGAATTGGAACTTTTATTAAACCTAAACAATTATTATCACTTTTAATTTGCTGTACGCAAAAAATTATTTAAACCAGATATTTATTTTTTCTTTATTACAAACTGTACGAATGTTAGATATAAAAGATTGATTTACAAAGATTAAGCAAATAATTAAACTTACTCTACGGTATTCGAGAAGGTGCCTAACTTGATTCATGCTTACTCAGATTAATTAACTTATCTTGAATTGTTGTTTGATAAAACGAACACTATCCTCAGTAGATTCTTTTTGTTGAGTGTGAAAAGTATTTTTTTTCTGTCAAAACACGTACGAAAAAAGCCTACGGATTTGTAATAGAATCTCCATGATCTTTCTATAAGCTCTTATTTATAGTTTTTTTGTTGAGAATTGATAGAGATTTCGCCTTTTTCACTATAGAAATCTGTAGAAGTTCCATAGCAGTGATTCGCTCAAATACTTGCATGAGCCAAGAGATGGAGATTCTATTACAAATCCGTAGGCTTTTTTCGTACGTGAAGTAAACAAAAATATTTATTTAATAAATGACAAAAAAATAATTAAATGCATCGTCGGCTCAGTGACAATAAAATCATTAATAATAATTTTACTTTTTGGCCTTAAAGTCATTATTTTAATTAACAATTTTAATTCACAACTCACTTACAATTAAATTTACAGTTTTATGTTGCTCGGTGTTCTTGCCAGAATGGAAGAATGGTAAAATGGTTGTTTATAGTGAACTGGAAGCCGGGCTCAATATACTTAGTTGGCAGGGTATTTGCTAATGACTTAATTTTTTGCCTGCTGGATAGATTAGAGTTTGCTAAAGTTTAGTCAATGAAAATTAGTTATTGAAAAATTAAAATTTTAGCTCTATTTGATGGGAAATTGTCTGATTGAGTTTAGTAAAAACATTTCTCCGTGATTACTCCAATCATCTCTTCAGTAGCTCCGAATTTACTCCGAGATATCTGACGAAGAAAAATTTTTTTCGACTTTTTCTCCAATAAAATTGGGTGGAGAAATTTTCGGAGAAATTTTTTTTAGTCAAGAATATTTCTTTCCACTTTTCTCTGTGTGAAACTTTTTTGAGAAAAGTGCGGAAAAAGTTTAAAGTAAAAATTTCACGCTTAGAATAAATTCTTTTCTCATTCCAATCCCTACAATTTAATTTTGAGGTAGGCAAAATGTCCTGATTTGAGATTCAGCATACATACTGATAATCAATTTAATTTTGAGCTCAAAAAATTAACAATTTTAACTATCATTGATCAATTATTGGAAGTAATTAACAACTGAATGATAAAGTTTTACGATTTTGTTTTAATCTTGGTTTGTGCAGATACTGGAAGCTGGGAACTCTTCTCCGACTCTTCCTCAAATCATGTATCGATATAATATCGGCCTGTATCAGCCTCATATAATATAAATAGGCCGGTCATGAAGACTAGAGGTCCTCTAGTCTTCATGACCGGCCTATTTATATTTTTTTGTCCCTATATTATCGCCATTTGATATTTATAGTTAATCGGTATAGCAATACTTTAATTTATAAATCAACCCTTAGGCTTTAAATATTTGTTACAAATCACAATTTAAATGTCATAAGTAATCCATGTCGTATTATTATTTAATGATTAATAATAATACGACATGGATGATTTAGCAATTAAAATCTAACATCGCGTTTTATACACTCGCCTAAATAGTTTTTGTTTTTGTTCACCCGCCATCTTGTAATATATTTGTATTTTGGCGCTTACGAATAATAATAATAACAAAAAAAAAAAAAAAACAGGAACACACGATTGTCCAACAAGAGACACACAACAACAAAGGCATCAACCATGATCATCATATGTTAAATTTGGAAAAAGCCGACTTGTTTTTTAATGTTGTTTTCAGTTGTTTTTTTTTAAGTCAAGACGTTATTAAACAATTATTTTAGATATCTAACAAAAAATAATTATGGGTATTACTGGTTTGATTCCCTTCCTGGACAAGGCCTCTAAAAGAGGCAACATCAGTCAATTTTCTGGTGGAAGTGTTGCTATTGATACATATTGTTGGCTTCATCGAGGTGCATTTTCTTGTGCTGATAAAATTGCAATGGGACAACCAACTGATGCGTAAGACACATTGAAATTATTTATGATTCAAGATCTAGACATTTTATCAATTAAAATGGATACAGACTTTTAATTAACACGTTTGTTTTTATAATTTAGATATGTCAGATACTGTATGAAGCTTGTCCATATGTTGTTGGCAAATAGAATAAAACCAATATTAGTATTTGATGGTCGACATTTACCTGCCAAAGCTGAGACAGAAGTTAAACGTCGTGAGTAAGTATAAATAAATTTATGATAAACTTGCCACTTTT
The DNA here is from genome assembly GCA_030523065.1 of Aphidius colemani. Classification (NCBI taxonomy): domain Eukaryota; kingdom Metazoa; phylum Arthropoda; class Insecta; order Hymenoptera; family Braconidae; genus Aphidius; species Aphidius colemani. The sequence continues at coordinate 16,242 of JAPYYR010001500.1, forward strand.
ATTAAAAATATATTAATTAAAACAGATCAAGAGAAAGCAATCGACGTAGAGCTGCTGAATTAATGAAAATGGGAAAATCACATGAAGGAAAAAATTTATTACGTAGATCTGTTGATATATCACATGAAATGGCATTAGAATTAATAAAAGAATGCCAAAGTATAAATGTTGATTGTATTGTTGCACCATATGAGGCTGATGCACAATTGGCATATTTAAATATAAATGGTTTTGCTGATGTTGTCATAACTGAAGACAGTGATTTGACACTATTTGGATGTAAAAAAATTTTTTTTAAAATGGATATTAATGGTAATGGATTACTTGTTGAACAAGAAAATCTTCATCTAGCAATGGGTATTAAAAAAGATTATTTTGATATCGATAAATTTCGTCATATGTGCATATTATCTGGTTGTGATTATTTATCATCATTACCTGGTATTGGTCTATCAAAAGCTCTTAAGTTTGTTAAAAATTCTGAATCAGATATATTAAAATCTTTACCACGTATTGGATCATATTTAAATATGAAATCATTGAATGTTAGTAAAGAATATTGTGATGGTTTTATGTGTGCATTAGTAACATTTAAACATCAATTAGTATATTGTCCAATAAAACGTAAACAAGTAAGGCTACATGAGGTACCAGATGATGTTACTGAACAACAATTACATCATGCTGGTAATGAAGTTGATGAAAAACTTGCATTACAACTTGCACTTGGTAATTATCATCCTTTGACTTTAAAAAAACTTCATGAATTTAATCCAGACTCGAAAATTCAGACTAAAAAAAAAACAAATAGTTGGCATGAAACATCATCTACAAATCATCAGTCAATATGGTCATCTGATTTTAAATTAAAATTAAATAATGAATCAACTAAAAAAGTTGATGATGGTACAACAAAATGGCCAAATACAACTGGTAAAATTATGCTATTAAAAACTAAAAGTGTTGAAAATGATATTAATACAATGAAAAGATCATTTGAAAAAATGAATGATGAATTAAATGATGAAGATATGATTAAACTTTATGGTAATCAACAAAATGATGAAGATAAAATAAATAAAAAAGTTAAAACAATTGATATTAATGTCAATGAAGAAGCAACAAATTTATCAGCAACTCCAAAACATAAAAAAAATATATTTGCTAAAAATATTGAAACATCACCTTGTCTTGTTCGTCCAAAAAGAAAATTATTAACAAAAATTGCAGTTGAGCCAACAATTATTGATGAATCAACTCATACACCAAGTAAATATTTTTCAAATAATCAAAATGATGATATTACAAGTCATGATAGTACTGATAATTCAAATAAAAATACAAAGCTATTGACAGTTAATGTAATCATAGCAGAAACACCAGATGAAGGACTGCCAATAAGTCAGCCAGATGAGTACAAAGAAAATGCAGATAATTTAAAAATTCATGAAGTACATAATAATTTATTGAGAACAGATTCAGGTGTTGACTTAAAAGATGATTCCAACGATAAATTAAATTATCAAGATGTTGAAAAACATGATGATGATCATGAAGATGGTGATAAGGATTTAAATTATTTTGAAAATGCCAAATGTGATGATGAGGATAATGATAATCATGAGATTATTGATGATAAAATTAGAGCACCTAGTCCAGATGATGATTTAGAATTTGAGAGTAGTTCTCAACAGACAAATTCACTAAGAAGTTCATTTTTTAAATGGTCAAATACTAAAAATACAAATAGCTCAAATATTTTCAATAAAAATAAACAACAGCTGTCATCAAAAAAATCAATTAGTTCACAAAGCAAGTCTAGGACAACTAGACGTACACCAACTGCTAGTAAAATAACTCCTGTTAATTCACAGCAGAGTCTATTAAATATGTTTGGATTCAAAAAACAAACGCCCATGAAAGAATGATTTTTTTTTTGTTAGCTGGATCAACTTAACAGAGGCTGTGTTACTCTTATAATCATAAGCAAACAATGAAGATAAAAAAAAAAAGACTTGAACAATAATTCAACACTGCCAAGTTACATTTTAGTATATTAATTTCTTCATTTTTGAATTTCCATTTTTCTATTATATTTGTTATTTTTTTTATTAAATTAATTATTTGTAAATTTGACTTTCGTTTTTTTATCGTTCAAAATAAAATAAATAGTTGATAATAAACAATAAATAGTTGAATAATTTTTTGTCAGACAAATAAATGAATTGAAACGAAAAAAATAAATTCAGGTAAACAAAAAATACATATCTAGTTTTTCATCAATAAATATTAAAAATATAAAAAACAAATTTTCATCTTATTTTATTTATTTATTTACAGATTTTTTTATATACATCTGTATGATTGGTTCTAATTATTAAAGACAAAACGATTTGTTAGTAACGAATGGATCCAAATGTCTCAATCGAAAAATTAATTCAATTAATACTAAGAGATTTAAAAAAAAAAAAAAAAGACAATTAAGTTCTCAATTTAAACTCATTATATATATATTTATTTTTCATCAACAATCCAAAACAACAAGAAAAATAAAAATGTGTTAATTAATTATTGGGCTTGATGCTCGACACAAAGTACGTTCATTTGAATAAATATATTTTGTAATCAAATAATCATGTGATTACGACTTGATGGTATTTTTTTTATCAATGAAAAAGTGTGTGCTTAAGACAGATTTATATATTTCAATTAAATAATAAAACAAATTAATACTGCCAAATGACCAAATTAATAATTCTCTTTTAATGTGGTATAATTATGTCAAATAAAATTACCACAATTATTTAAAATGTAGGCCATGATACTGTGAACGTACATTGATATCGTCTAAAATTTTATACTGAACATTTAGCAATTTTATATTTTCAAACAATTATTAAGGTTTCATTATTTATTTATATATATTTTTTTTTATTTCGATAAAATTATGCATTTTATGAATTATTTATTTAAATTTTCTTTATTTATTTTATTTTTTTCTTTAATTTTTCTTTGAAGGGAATGTCGTTTATCTGTTAATTATTAATATTGAACAAAAATTGAGAATATTTTTAATCAGTAAATTTACGATTTGGATTACGACCGAATAAGGCTGAACGTATTTCAGGCACCAACTGCTGAGCAATCAATTCTAATCGTGATTCCAGTGTATTGCTAATTTTTATTTTTCCTATTGTAAAAAGAAAAAATATAAAATTAAATAAAAATAATATTAAATTATTTATGTAAAATTAATTACCTTTTGCAGCATAAAGTTCAACACCACCACAACCATCAGCTGGAATAAAATTTTCTTGATCAACTTTAATATGAGTTTCTTTTTTTGAAACTTCTTTGTACTTGTCCTGTATCTCAGGAAGAATTGATTCGACAAGAGTTACATCTGCTTGACGAACACGAAGTAATACAGATGCTTCCATCAGCTGATTAACAATTAACACATAAATATTAATAAAAATAATTATTAATAATTTAAATTTAATTCATTTACCTGGTAAAGACCTTGGATAATCAACATCTTTAAAATCTCAGTGTAACGTGCACTGTCACGACCAATTTCACCAAGCTTTTTTCTTGCTTCATCGAGTGCACTTCTCACGTGATCTTCACGTACTTTTAAAACTTTCAATCTTGCTTGATTAAGCATGTTTGATGATTGACTAAAAGATAATAATTAATTGTTTAATACATGACACAATGAAATTGTTAATAATTTTTTTAAAATATTAACATACATTTTTTTCTGTAGTTCAACTTGTTTTTCTTTCTTTTCAAAATACTCCATTATTTTAAGACGTTGCTGTTGAACCAAACGTCCTTTTTCAATGTTAAATTCCTCTTCAGCTTTTGCATCAATTTCTTCGGCTTTTTCATTGGCTTCTTGCTCAATGAAGGCCATCATATGCTTGATCTATTAAAACCCAAAAAAAAAAAAATGACATGAAACATCATACAAATTATTTAATAAAAATCATAAAATTTTGATTAAAATAAACAACAAAGGTAACTGTCAAATCAATGACAATTGATAACAATTATTGAACAAAAAAAAAAATGAATAAATGACAAGCAAATATATGAAATACTCGAAAAAAAAAGAAAAGAATTTAATTAAATATATTTTTAACTCACCTGTTTTTG
>JAPYYR010001501.1:0-16264 GCA_030523065.1 Aphidius colemani
AAAGAAAAAAAAAAAAAAAAAAAAAAAAAAAAAAGAAAAAAAAAAAAAAAAAGAATAGCTTAATAGAACCTCCGAGACCTCCATAAAGAAGACTAACATAGGTAACAACAAAGCAAGAAGACTAGAAATACTAGTATTTCTAGTCTTCTTGCAACAAAGTCAACACACCACCAACACCACCTAAACCAAGGTGTGTCTATTTATCAGTGTGTTTAGTACTCTTTCTCTTGATCATTCTCTCTGTCTTTTTTTTTTTTTTTTAAAAATTAATTTTTACGCATAAAGACTAGAGGTCTCTATGCTAGTCTTCTTGGTCGTCTTCATGCTTTTACGTTCTTTTCTCTCTCCCTCTCTCTCTCATCAATACAAATACAACTGCATGCACTATGTAGTATGTACATGTCAAGAACATTGTGTTTTAAACTTTTAACGACCACCGACATTTTGTTCGTTGTTTACATCAAAGCAAAATTGGGACACAAACAAAATAAATACATCATCATAAAACAACAACTGGTAAAATTTATTTACTCAAATTTTGTAATTTAATTATCAATTTATATTTAGACGAAATAATTTAATTACAGTATTTTTTTTTTTTTTTTTTTTTTTGTTTATTTTTTTTGGGTTTGAGTAATTGACTTTGATGATTTTATAAATTGACTTGACTTTTCAATAATATCATTCATTTCAACACAACAAAATTGTCTTTTCATTTTTTCTTCGATTATTTGCTAGAAATTATTATTAATTTTTGTAAATTATTTTAATTGTGATAGATATTTGTCGTTGTCGTCATCAACAAGTGCGAAAAAAAAAAAAAGAAACACAAACTCTGCATATTAAATAATTTTTTCTTCATTGTGAGGGGATAGAGACAATTGGTATTTTTCAAGAACTCGGACAATACAGCAAATGGCTGATCAAGATTGGACACGAAGTATAACTTGTCGGTGAGTATAGATAAAATGTTGAATAGTAGTTGAGCTTATTAATGTAAATAAATAAATAAATAAATTATTCAACAGATATTACAAAAATGGTTTATGCAGAGAGGGTGACAGTTGTAGATATCGTCATCCATCAGAATCAGATGCTGATGATGAATCTGATAGTGAAAGTTTATCAACAACAGTACCAATAATATCATGTCGTTTTTTTAAATGGGGAACATGTAAATTCGGTACACGTTGTAAATTTAATCATTCAGCACCAGTTAATAAATCAACAACAGTTAAACAACAAAATCTACCTGAAGATAATAATAATAAACCGTCATCATTGCCTTTGTCATCGTCAAGTGCCTGTTCAAGCTCTTCATCATCATCCTCAACATCAACATCAACATCAACCGAACAAATTAAAATGCCATCAACAAGTAAAATTGATGAATGGGTTAATGCACCAGAATTTATACCATCAATACAAAATAATAAATCAATTGAAGAATCATCAATGAGTGGCTATTATAAAACATCACCTGGTTCATATGCAAAAGCTGTTAATAGTTCTGGTTCAACTGTTAATCCAGCATCAGAACCATTATGTCCATATGGTGAAGCAACTGGTTTTTGTCAAAAACTTGAATGTCCATATTTACATGGTGATATTTGTGAGCTATGTGATAGAGCTGCATTACATCCATTCAATGAAGAACTACGTGATAAACACACAAATGTATGTATAAATTTTTATTTGTTTATTTTTATATAATATTAAATATATTTTTTCTTATTTATTTATTTATTTATTTATTCAAGGCTTGTGTTAAACAACATGAAATCGATATGGAATTATCTTTTGCAATTCAACGTAGTCGTGATAAAACATGTGGTGTTTGTTTTGAAATAATTATGGAAAAATCATCAAATGAACAAAGATTTGGTATATTACCAAATTGTAATCATTGTTTTTGCCTAAGTTGTATTAGAAAATGGAGACAAGCTAAACAATTTGAAAATAAAATAATAAGATCTTGTCCAGAGTGTCGTGTGTCATCAGATTTTGTTTGTCCAAGTGCTTATTGGGTTGATACTAAAGATGAAAAAGAAAAACTCATTGTCGAGTACAAGGGTGCACTCAGGTAGATATTTTAAAACAATTAAATATGAAAAAACTATTACAACTATTACTATTTTTTTTTTTCTTTGTTTAAATAGTTCAAAAGACTGCAAGTATTTCAATAAGGGTCAAGGCAAGTGTCCCTTCGGCAACAAATGTTTTTATCTTCATGCTTTACCTGATGGTACTAAAACAGATGTTGGTCCACCAGCACGCCAAGCTGGTAATGGCGATGTTGATCTTGATTTTTTCCAGGTATATCATTATTTTTTTTTAAAAAAAAATATCAAAAATTATCAACAAATTATTAATTATTAAACTCTTTTTATTATTTTTCAGCAACTTATATTGTGGAATTTTTTAGAAGAAAGAGACAACCGTTGGATTTACATGGATGATCAAGATGAAGTTGTTGTTTTATTTTCCGACTCAGATGATTCTGTTGAATGGTAAAATATAAATCAATAAAAATAAACTACTTATCATCATTTTTCTCTATTTTAATTCTTGCCATTAATTGATAATAATTAATATTTTGGGTAAGTCGCGTGTCGCTTAGAAAAATATTGAAAAAAAATAATAATAATTAATAACAATATTAAATTCATGCTTATCATCGTGCCTACTTACGTGTCTGATTATAATATTAACATAAATAATTTTTGTGTGTGTGTTTGTGTATTGACCAAGAAGACAAGTCATCTCCGACGTTTGTCGTACCAAAATTAGTCAAAAAAAAAAAAAAAGAAAAAAAATTAATAAAATTGTGTTTAAACGTCGGATCGTCACTTGATCACCCACATCAGAATGTAAGATCACGAGATATACCTAAATCTGTGATAAATACAATGCACTCTATTGGTTTATATATTTACTGATTATCGTACAAAAAAAGAAAAGGAAAAAAAAGAAACATTTGAATAATGCATCAGTTTGTTTGTTTTTTTTTTTTTTTTGATATTATATTGTAATAAAATTGATGAATAATTGATTAATGGTCACTTGTGTATGGTACTTGTCAATTTCATAATATTATTATTATTATTTTGAAGATTGGCACAGATTGAAGATTAAATTCATCAAAAACTTATGCTCAATCACCATAACATTCGTTTAATTTACAAGTAAAAAAAAAAAAAAAATCAATGGAGTTTATTGAATCGATTCTCTTGATATTTTTTTCGTTTTAAAATATATTTTTGTTATTTAAAAATAAATATTAGGAAAAAATAAAAAAACAATTTAAATAAATCTTGTACTTGTAGTGTTAGATACTTAATCAAAAAATAATAAAATATAAGCAATGAAAATAAATTAAAAAAAAAAAAAAAACAAAATAGTAATCATCAAGGGATTTGAAAATAAAACCATTTGTTTATAGGCTCTGTTATCTAACTAACAAATACTGTCAAATTGAGATAAAAAATTAAAAAACAATTTAAAAATGTGTGTATTATTTTTTGAACCAATATATATATATATAAGCATATATGGATTTTATTTAAAACTTGTATTTATGAGGTTTTTTTTTTACTTTTAGTTCAGCCAACAAAAAATCCAATAATTAAAACGAGATAAGTAGATAATTATTTTAAAAATATATATATCTATAAAAATAGTAATTTACATTGTGATTAATAAATCATTTAAATGTATATTGCATAATAATTTATCTGGTTTATTGAATATGGCAATCATCCATGTCTTCTAGCTCTGAAATTGATAAAAAGAAAAAAAAATGATTCAACAATTTATTAATAATATTAATAAACAAAAATATATAAATATTTTACCGATGGATAAGTTGAACGATCATAAACTCTTCTCTGTGATGGTGGAATATAACCACCAGAAATTGGAGGTCGTTGTTGAACATTTGGAATACAATTAGAATTATCAATATTGCTATTGAAATTTATTTGATTGTTATCAGTTGTTGTTCTAGTTTGTTCCTGTTTTTGTCTATATTTCGTTGAATATTTGTAAAAATCTGACATTTCAAATGGCTTTGTAACTTCTCCGTATGATTGAAATTTACCAGCATGATTACTCGATTCAGCTGGTATTTCAAGATCTTTTTCAACAATTTTCGGTGTTGTTGCTATTGATGTTGTTGATGATGACGAAGACAATGATGGAAGTGGTGGAGGAGGAGGAGGAGGAAGTGGTGGTGGTGGTGGTGTTTGTGGTTTAGGTGATGTTGATACAGATGATGGTGAAGGTGATGATCTTGGATAACGTAAATTTGTTGTTCTTGGTATTGTTGTTGGAGGTATTCTGTAACAACAATCAACTGTATTTCCATACCATTCTTTATCTCTTATTGTACTACTACGTGATACATATGAATCACGAATTGATCCAGTTGGTGATTCAGTTTGATAGTTGTTGTTATTATTATTATGATTATTATTTATTTGAGCTGATTGCCATTTTTCTACACTTCCCAATGATTGTGTTCTTAATAAAACTCTTGTATGGGGTGGTGGTGATGGTGGAAGTGACGGAGGCGGTGGTAATGGTGGTGCTTGTTCAACTGGAGATAAATTAACTCCGTATCTATTATGTGGTGATGTTGTTTCTCTCATTGAGTGATGTGGAAATATATTTTTTCGTCTGTCTAAACTACCAAATTTATCTTGTTGATAAACATTATCCTGATAGCAATTAGTATCATCAGCAACACAAGGCCAATTGTCATTTAAATTTAATATTTTTTGTCGTGGCATTGTCATTGTCAGTCCATCATTGACTGTATTCCTCCGTGGAATTCTTTCTTGGTGTGAAATTGTATTCTCTCTGTAGTTATTACTACTATCCTTAATTGATTCAGGATAATATTGATCTTGATGTTTTATCACAGACTGATTATTGTTATTATGATTATATGAATATGATAAAATTGAATTTTTAGGTGCTATATTGTGTTCCAATAAATCCCCATGATGATATCCTGATTGACCAGTTAATTTTTGTAACGATAATAATCTGTCTTGATAATAAAAACGTTGTGATTGTTGTTGTTGTTGTTGCTGTTGCTGTTGATGTAATGGTGGATGACGATGTGATGAATGCTGATGTAAATATCCTGAACCAGTTGTTTCTAAATACTTTTTATTTTGCCAATGTTGTAAATCACTATTATTAATATTATTATTATTATTATTTCGTGATTCACAGTCTAAATTAAACATACTTGGTGAATTTTTATATGGTCTATCTTCAAATTGTAAATTACGTAAATTTCTAATACTTGACTCTTCAATATTATTACCATGTGAATATGTTCTAGCTCTATAATGATCTGGATATATTGTTGGATCAGTGTTGTGATCAATTTGTGTATGATTATCATAATTTTTAATATAACGAATTTTAGAACGATAATAATCATGTGTATTTGTAAAATCATTATCATTATGAATTGTATTTCGTTCAATTATTTTTGAGCTACTTGTTGTACTACCACCACTACTACTTGGTTCTTTATCAAACGTTGCTTCAAACGGTGGACGTGGTTTTTTAATTCTATGTTTTGTGGCAATTTTATTAATATCATCATTTGACGTTGTTGTTGTTGTTGTTGTTGTGGTCGTCGTCGTTGTCGTCGTCAATGCTGTTGTTGATGTTGATGATGATAATTGCCAATTATCTGATTGATTTGATATGATTCTTTTAGATAATTGTCCATATCCTTGACGTATGAAATTTAAACGTGTATCTAATTCTTTTAAACGTCTTTGGCTTTGTTGATAAAGTTGTCGATGTTTTCGTCTAACAGTTTTACTTTCATCGCCATCATTTACAATGGCTAATGATGTTTTAGCAATTTCACTTTGTACTTGTCGTTCTAACTCCAATGCTGATTCTTCAACTTGACTTGTTTTAGGTTTTGTTGTTGTTGTTGTTGTTGTTGTTGTTGTTGTTGTTGTTGTTATGACACTTGTTGGACATGTTGTTACAAATGAAGATGTACTAATGCGTTTACGTAATAATGGTGGACTTTCACCTGGTTCAAGTGGTATTTCTTGTGGTACCACACCAGTTAAATATGCTTCATCAATACATAAACATTTTAATTCTTTATTTTTAAGTATTAATTTTTCTTGTAATATTTCTTGACGTTGACGTAGCCATTGTAGTCTTGCTGATGGAGTTGTTGTTGTTGTTGCTGTTGTTGCTAATGGTGTTGTTGTGTTTATATCTGGTTCTCGTTCACTTTCAGCCATCACTGTAAAATTATCACCAAATTATTATTTATATTTAATTTTATAAATAAATATTTTTATTTCAACTGACCCATATTAATAATTCAACTTGTTGTGTCTTCTTTTCATTCTTCAGACAATTTTTTTTTTTTATTGAAATAAATTTTCAATCAACTCAAATAATTTATAACGTTGCTCTTAAATAAAAAAATAATTTTGACGTTTGACAGAAAACTGAGGTCAAACAGTTTGTACTCAATTCAAGAAAATAAAAAATTCTTGATTTAACAATTGTAAAAATTACATATAAACAATTAAATTTATTATTTTCTTATCCACACTAACACACACACAAACACACTATTTTTTATTTTAAAAATGATAAAAAATATCAGCGTCACTGTAATTCTTATCAAAATATTAGTTAAAACACAACAAAATATTAATAATAATAATATAGCTATTGATAAAATTGACCTTTCATAGGTTAAAAATGACGAATGTAAATTTTATTTATAAATTAAAAATTATTATTAAATAAATGTCAAATTATATAAAAAAAAAAAATAAAAATAAATAAAAACTGATTTAATGATATTTATGTGTGTAGACTACATTATATACACAAACGTACTTGTTGGGCGCAGCTGGGCGCTTATTTAATACATACTTTATCTATATTATTATTATTTTTTATGATATTTTTTATTTATTTATTTATTTTTTTTTTTATGTGTACGTGTGTGTATATGTGTTTTATAACGATCAACGTCAGAGTGCATCTAATCATTAGAGAGAAAGACACTAAATCATAAAATAAGGGATGAAAGATGAATTAATAAAAGCAATTTATTTGTTGGAAAATAATAAAATATATTTACCGATAACAATTGAATAACAATTATTTAATTTTGAAAATATTTAAATTCTATTTTCTTAATTTGTTTTTAATTAACAAATTAATTATCTAATCAATAATAACTATAATAATTATTTGAATTTTTTTATTCTTATTAATTTAAAAAACACTATAACAATATAATTATTATCATTGTTTTTTTTTTTTTTTAAATAATTTATGTTTGTCTTTTTAATTTTTTAAAATACTCCAAGGTCATTATTTCAAGTAATTTTTAATTAACAATAATTTATATAAATTTATTTCCATCATAATAATGGAAAATTAAAAGACTCAATAATAATTAATAACAAACAATTTTTAATGAATAAATATACATATTTTTTTTTACTGATAAATTAACAATAATAATGAACTAAAACTATATACTTTTTGGTTCATGAAAGTTTAATTTTTTTTCTTTTTAAATAAAATTTAAAATGTAACCATTTTATCCCATAAATAAATATAAATGATATATTTTGTACACAACATTTTGAATATATCTATGTAAATTGTTTAACCCAAAAGGAAATAAAATATTAATTAATCAACAAGCAGTTTCAATTTTATTTTTTGATATCAATTCAGTTAGAATAGCTTCAGCTGCTTCTTCAGCTTCTTCAGCTTCTTCAATAACTGGATTATTTTTAATGGAATTATTCAATAATTTTTCAGCATTTAATTCTGATAAATCTGCATGAATACGAAAATGCAGTCTTGATTCCAATGAATAACCAGTATAATTTTTTCTAAATTTTTAAAATAAAAAAAAAACATACATTTTATATGATTTTAATAATTATTATCATCTTTTTAACATAAATAATTACCTGGCATCTTCAAAAAGTGCAATAGCACCACGTATATCACCACGATCTCTGGCTAATAGTGCCATTTCAGCAGTTGCATAAGGAACAAGATAATTGTCTGATTTTAATTTTTTTTCTAATTTAATAATTTGCCTGAAACAATCCTCTGCCTGCAGTGGATGTTTCATTTGTCTAAGACAAGCACCTTTCAGTAACAACAGCAATGCCTCATTATCAGCCTGGTAGATTGTTCTTCTAAATAAGAAAAAAAAAAGAAAAAAAAATGTTTTAATAATAAAATTATAAAACATTTTAAAACCCATAAACATTAAATCAACTTACGGATTATTTTTTATGTTGTTTTCTTCATCTTCAATAATTTTATACATGTTCATTATAAAATTTTTAATTTTACCAACAACTCTAAATAAATTCCATACATACATAAGCTCAAATATTGGCAACACCAATGTTTTATCTTGTGCAAAATATCTTTCTGATTTTTTAACAACAAATTTTTCCATTGGCAATGATTTACCAGCAATTCTTTGTTTATAGATTGGCACATCATGCATAAGATTATTGATAAAATCTTTGTCTGATAATTGTGGATTATTTTTTTGACTCATAATCATTATTGCTGCTTGTTGATAAAGATATATTGTACGTGACCAATTTGATTCTTTAGCTAATATAACTGCAAATGACAATGCTTTGTCCCATTCTTGTTGAACACAATGTGCCCACATTAATTCCCAAAAACAAAGATGATGAAATTGTGGCCATAAGTTTTGACTTTTCCATGATTTTGTATACCACTCAATTGATTTATCAGTATTACCACGTATAAATTCTAATCGTCCTTTAAAAAATAGAAACCAAACACCATTTGGATATAAATCTAATTCATTTTGCAGGGCTTCTTCACTCCAACTCAAATCATTATCTGAACTGCTCAATATAAATGACGCTATTAAATGGTATGAAAATAATGTCATTGAACAAAGAATTTGACGAAGACCACGACGATCTTCATAGCCACTTTGTAATTCTCTCAAACCATACTCCTAATTAATCAATAAAATTAAACAATTTTATTAAAAAATACCATACAATTGTTGCAATGACAATTCATTAGTTACCTTGTCACCAGAAAAACCAATAAATTCTAGCAGTTTAATAACACGTCCAGGCAACAATGATATCATCAAATTAAATGTTCCAATTCCCATTTTAACACCACTCTCAAAGTGTACTCTATGTGTTTCACTTTCCCATTTACGTGATTTTAATATAACCAAGCATTCTCTGTTATAATTTATATAATTAAAACAATTAATTTATAAAAATTGAGAGATAAAAATTATCCAAATAAACTTACTTGTACATGATAAAACATGTACGAATTTTAAGTCCAGCTTTTACAAAACTAACAAGCGTTTCATCCTCGACAAATGTTAAAAGTGCTTTCAATAATAGTGCCTCAGCATAGCACAGTTCAGCATGTACCTCAACTAAAATACCAATGTAAATTAGATTAGCAAAAATTTCTAACATAATATTTGCTTAATGATTAGTAATTAGTAATTACCTATTGTGTAATTGTCATAGTTTGTTTTTTTAACCATTTTTCCAATATTTTGTGTTAAAGATACATGACGTCGATGCTTGGAACAAACATGCATGCATAACTTGAGTGCTTCTGATGCTTTTTCAACATGTTTCTACAATTTAAAATAAGAAAAAAATGTAATCATAAATTAGTATTGATTAATGGCAAGATAATTAATGAATTTATTCAGTTTTTTTTTTTTTTACCTGCTCAAAAGTGAGGAAAGCTTCTAGACAAGCAAATACAGCATTTCCAAGTGAATGATACATACTTGAATTGGCCCATGGTTGTAAAAGATCTCTGGCTTTGTCAAAATCATTGTTGAAAAAATAATAAATAGCTTGTCTTGCTTCGTCAATTGATGTATCAAGATCCATTGTCGTTGGTCTGTAAATAACATATGTAGTTTTTTTTTTTTTTGTTTTAAACTAATGTAAAATTATGATTGTTTTTTTGTTATAATTTACCTTGATATATCTTCCTGTGCATCTTGAAACTAAAATAAAATAGAATAACATGAATAGAATGATCGATTTTTATAATTTAATGTCAGCAGCTATATCATTGATTATTTATTTATTATAAATACCTCATCGTCACATTCGCAATCAGACATTTTTGATGTTTTTAATCTGTAAAATAAGAGGATATTCTTATTGTTTGATATTTGCAAATTGTAAAATTAAAAATAGAGCTTGAAATAAACGTGCCTCGATTCGCCAAGTTTATTATAACTGTTTTAAAAACTTTCTCTTGAATATCGTGTCTTTTCAGACCAATGGATAGAAAATAAAATTTCACTTATTAACTCAATCTTGAGATTTAATTTTAAAATACGCGTCCTCTTTATTATACCACAGATATATATTTTTATCAAATAACATATAATTCATATTCTTTTTATTTCCCAACAATTGAAATGCAAAAGGAAAATTAAAAAAAAAAAACAAAATGATAAGCGTTATAATAATTGGAGTGTTGATAAAAATGTTGGTATCTTTTTCTTTTTTTTTTTTCTATCTTGAAACAAACAGGCAATTATTTTAAAAAAAAAAAAATTATAAATAATAATGAGTTTTCTTTATATTACTTTACAAGATGAAAAAAAATTAAAATTATGATTTTTTAATAATTGTAATTGATAATTGTAAAATAAATGTTAAAATAAAAAAAAAATATATAAAATGCGTTGTCAACAAAAGAAATAACATTTTTTAATGATATTTATTTATTAATAATAATAATTTAAAATATTTCTCATAAATATTCCATTTACAGAGTAATTTTTTTATAAAAAAAAATTAAATTGAATAATAACTTACTTGAAAAATGTCGAGTTTAAAATACCAAGTAGATAAAGTCCCCTAGTTGATGTTAATTTAAGAAAAAAAAAAATATAGATTTTTAGATTAAATTGTAAAATACGTAGAGCCTTATAGTTTATAATCAATTTAGCGAGGATAATGTTTATAGAAGACCTCGACGAGGGTCACGACAACTATGAATACTGGAACCGACTAAATTTACTTAAATAAATAAAAAGAAATTCTATATTTTTTAACAATAATTTAAAAAACTATATTGAATTTAATTTTAATTGATGATTTTTTAGAATTAAAACACAGACAATTAGTTGCTTTGAACAAGCATGTAGAGAGATTTTATATTAGAGAGAGATTAGAGCAGATTAGAGAGCAAAACATCAACTGACAGCTGTTAAACTGTCAGCTGCTAAGTGAACACAATAACACTGCTTCAAAATCAAGTAATAATCAACTATCAAGTACTCCAACTTGGTCGGTTTGATTCATTTTGATTGAGCTGATTCGAGCTGGTATTATTTGATTATTATTTTTTTTTTTTAATAATAATGAATGGAAGTTGTTGACTTCATTGGCTTCACAATGAAGTACATTCACGTGATTTGACGCCATATGTAATTTAAAAACAAATTATTTTTGTAGTTTTTCCTATTATTTCTACAAGTAATTATTAATTAACAATCAACACTATTGTTATTATTATAAATATTTAAAACCAACTTTATAAGAAATAAAAAATTGAATTGAATTTATTTTTAAAATACTTTGAAATCATTAAAAATCATTAATAAAAAACACCACTAGACAGCAGCACCTCTCGATGACATAAAAAAAAATTAAATCATAAATATTACTCTTTTTTTTTTGTTGTTTTTTTTTTTTGTTTATCATTTTCTTTATGTCAAAAAATAAATTATAAACATTTGTAGTAATTTTTTATATATTTTTTATTTAATTGCTTATCATCATTTACATAAAATCAATGATTTTTGGATAATAAGTTTGCAATGTAAACATCAGTTAAATATAAATAATAATATTTACATTTTTTGACAGAACATTTTGACAGAGTATAGATGTGATAAATTGTGACTTGTGTGTGTAAATGAACATCGATGACGTGTGACATCTTTTTTTAAAAATAATTATAATTAGAGGATATATTTGTATTGTTATAATGGTACTATTTATGAATAGGTATATAACTTTGTTTTAAATAAACTTTTTAAATTGCGTTTTAGTGTTTACAAAATAAATGTTGATAGCTGTCATGTTTATTTACAAATTGACATAACTGGACATAACCTGCTCAATATTAAACATCTAAACCCATAAAATTAATATTTAAAATATATTTATTTATTTTCTGTTGTTAATAGATAATTTAATGTTATGAAATATTCAATGTGTTCAATCAGTATCAAAACAATTGATGACAACATAATATATGACAGCTGATATAATGGAAAATAAATACAGACATCAAGGAAATAATAATAACCAACAGTCATTTTGGAAAAAAAATGCAAAAACAGTACCAGGAAGGTATTTTATAAATAATAATTTAATAAAAAATTTATAAATGTTTTACCTATACCTATTAAAATAAAAATGAAAAATAATTCTAGACCAAGTCCAAAACAAGATAATCGTCCAAAAATTCATGCAACAAGTAATTTACCAGGAGTTGTTGTTGGTGGTGGTGGTGTTGGAGGTGTTGGAAGTGTTGGAATAACAGCTGTTGGTGGTGGTGGAGGAAGTAGTACTAGTGCAGCATCATTTAAAGATTTTCAAGAAAGTACTGATGATGCATGGGATTCTGGTGATGATGAATTCTGTCTTGTATCTGATATTAAAATATCAAAAAAAGTGAGTCATTCAGCAGCAATGTCTGTTATAAATTCTCATCGTAGTGGTAATTGTGATACATCAACAAAAAATGATACACAATATTATAATAAAAATTTACAAGAAATAATACCAGAAGAAAAACGTATTGAAGCATTACAAAGACTTGCTGTTCAACCATTACATTTACGTAATGATCGTAATAAATGTCATGATAATAATGACAATGATAATTATGGTAATTCACCAAATCGTAGTTCAACACATTATCCTGGTAGACCTCAACCACTTAAATCAACATCAGCAAATAAATTTTTTGTACCATCAAAAGAACAAGATGGTGAAAGTAAAATTGATAAATTTCAAAGTTTACTTGATGCATCATTGCTTAATTTAGATGAATTACGACAATTATCATGGTCTGGTGTACCAGCAAAATTACGTTCAGTAACATGGCGATTATTATCAGAATATTTACCAGCTAGCTTAGAACGTCGTCAACAAGTTCTTGAACGTAAACGTTTTGATTATTTAAATTTAGTTAAACAATATTATAATGTTGAAAGAGACGAAAGTTTTCAAGATACATATCGTCAAATTCACATTGATATACCGCGTATGTCACCATTAATATCATTATTTCAACAAAATACTGTACAACTTATATTTGAAAGAATATTATATATTTGGGCAATTCGTCATCCAGCATCAGGCTATGTACAAGGAATGAATGACTTAGTAACACCATTTTTTCTAGTATTTTTACAAGAAACAATACCAGTATCATCATGGCAAGATATTGAAAATTATGATGTTGCATCATTAGATCAAAAACAACGTGAAATACTTGAAGCTGATAGTTTTTGGTGTCTGTCAAAATTTCTTGATGGTATACAAGATAATTATATTTTTGCTCAATTAGGAATTCAACATAAAGTTAATCAATTAAAAGAATTAATACAAAGAATTGATGCACCATTACATCAACATTTACATAGACATGGTGTTGATTATTTACAATTTTCATTTAGATGGATGAATAATTTATTGACACGTGAAATTCCACTTCATTGTACAATTAGACTGTGGGATACATATTTAGCTGAATCAGATAGATTTGCATCATTTCAACTTTATGTTTGTGCTGCATTTTTATTGAGATGGAGAAGACATCTTCTTGCCCAACCAGATTTTCAGGTAACACCCATTTTTTATTTTATCCCTCTAAATTAATGTTTAATGTAATTTTTTCAATGCAGGGCTTAATGTTGATGCTTCAAAATTTACCAACACAAAATTGGTCAGACTCGGAAATTGGTGTTCTTGTTGCTGAAGCGTACAAATTAAAATTTACATTTGCTGATGCACCGAATCATCTTCAAGCACATGATCCTAGATGACCAATTTACCATCAAGTCAATAAATAATTATTACATCAACTTCCAAATTTGGTAATTAAATTATAAAATAAATTTTTAAATGATATTCTTTGATCAGCTACATTTTTTTACCATCCAATGCTGCCTGCATAAGCATCAATTATTGTAATATTAATAATTTTTTTTTATATATTTGACGAAAAAATTATTTAAGAATTAAAAATTATTCAAATTATTTATTTATTATTTATTATTTTTTTGAGAATTGTTCACCAGTGCCATTTGATTTTTTGTTCACTGAACTAAAAGTGAAAATACCTAAAAAAAAAACCTCATTGGGTGCATTCGTTTATTAAAAAATTCTTTTTCTTTTTCTTTTTCCTTTTCCATTTTCGCACTGTAACACTGGCCAAAATTTTATAGGAAAAAGCTGTTTTTTGTCGTAATAGTTCTGACACATGACATTTTTTTTATAACAATACATGTTAAAGCATTAATTGCTGTAATGTTATTTTTGTTTACGTTTGTTACTGTTTTTTATAGTTTGGAAAAGGAAAAAGGATTTTTTATTAAACGAATGCACCCAATAACAAACACATGAAGTCTAGAGAAATCTGTTATAAGTCTTCGTCAACATTATTATTATTATCATCATCATCATCATCAAACACTATCATCAATCAGAAGAACATGAACTGTAATGTTAAATAATTCATAAATTATCAACAGTTCCACATATTGCCTTCTCTAATAACAATAATAACAAAAATCAAAAAAATACTCACAAAATAGTTGTTTGTTTTCTTAAACAATAATAAATATTTATTAATTAACTTTACAATCTTGATCTAGTGTATTTTTCTATTTATTTATTTATTTATTCCATTTTTTTTATTGAGTTCCATAAGCTCAGAATTAGTGTTACCAAGGTAGGGCTGCAGGTAATTACATTTATTTTAAACAAATAAATTACTCAGAAATTAATATTGCTTATTAGCTAAATCGTTTTGCTACATTATATTCTTTAAAAAAATTCAAAACACGACACTCAACGTATTTCATATTGATATTTTAACAATTTTTAATTGTTTTTCAATGACGAATAATTGAGAAACGATTTATTAATTTTTATTCGTTTGTTGTCGGGATATACTTTTTATATTTAAGAGTAAAAAATTCATATTTAAAAACACTTTCATTCATACTACCTTCACATCCCATGACTAGTGTCATTTTTTGTTTACGATTTTTTGATATTTCTTTTGCTTTCTCGATAAATTCAGAAGTTACACCTGTGTAAGCAACGTGAAAATATTCCATCTGTGGTGAATTTTCTAAGACTTTTGTAACTGCTTTATTAGTTATTTTTTTGCTGTATGGTAAAGACAATCTTATCATATTTTTAAGCAATTCGATTGAAGAATCAGTGACATTATGACCTCCGTAAGAAAATATAACATCTTTTAAACTTTTCATCTTTGAAATTGCTACTATACCGTCATCCGTTACGTCCATACCAATCATTACGAGTTTGCATAATTGCTTCATGAGATTTGCAATATTGTACAAAAAGTTATCACCAACTCGTCCATTGTCAGTTCTTAATTCCTTGACATTTTCGAAGATTGTGTTCGAATCCATACAACTTTGACGGTAAATAAAGTTGTCATAACAGTCGTTTGTCGTTTCAGAGCTGGTTCTCGACTGCAAGAAATCGCATAAATTGTTTTCACACCTCATATTACCAATCTGAATACTTTTTAAGGCCGTTAGATGAGAAAACACCTGTGAAACATAATATTCATAAGTACTTTTCCCAGCTTCATGAGTAAAGAATAAAAATAGTTCTACGGAGGTTAAGAGCCACATTATTGAAGTCATCACCGAAAAAAAAAAAAAACCGCCGTGATTATTTTTACTTAAGGTAATAGACATTACGTTAAACTTACAGGAATTGTTTCATCTAAAAGAAGAGCGCCATCCTGCATGCATCCAGAAAAATTTGATAGGACAAGTTCAGTCAATGTATCAGCAACGTTTAATAATGAATAAATTAAAGTCATAGGTACTGGTGTTTGTGGCTTTAAAAAACATTGAAATATAATTCTCAATATTTTTAATTTT
>JAPYYR010001503.1:0-15168 GCA_030523065.1 Aphidius colemani
TTTTTTATTATTCGTGAGAATAAAAAACTGAACAATGCTCCAATATTATTTATTACAATTCATAAGGTATTATTATTTAAAGCGAAAATATTTGTATCGATTTTATTATAAAAAAAAAAATTATATTTGTATTTATTCTTTATTTATTTTATTTTTACATTGGGTTAATTGGATTTTTTTTTTTTTTTTGATGGAGTTAACAAGTTTGTTTGAACAATTGAAAGAAATATTTATTTAATTATATATTTTGACATGAAAAAATATAAATAATATAGAAATTATATTTACAATTAAATTAATGTTTTGAAAATAGCTATATGTCAAGTATATTATAACTATTGTTTTTTTAACGATAAAATTTAATAACAAAATAATAAACAGCTTCAACTTGATGATATTTTAAAATAAAGTTATTGAAAAAAATATTGATTGAGACAGCTTTTTTAGTTGAATAAAATAATTAAACTTTGAAAATTTATTTTATAAATTTAATATAATATTAAATTTAACAAAAATATAATTTTTTATTATTTAATTAAATTATACTGACAAGTATATTTTAATAATTTAATTCCATCAAATTCTTTTGACTTTTCGAATTCTTGAATTTACCTCACTAAGTCTCAATGCCATTATTACATTATTTATTATCAAAAAAAAAAAAATAAAAACAACAAACTAAATGATGATGGAACATACACAATGGAAAAGTAATAATTGATTGATTAATTAACTGATTTATCACAAGCTAAAGGTCAAACATAGGTCAAATTATTTGACGATCCTTTTGATATCACCAACTTCCTCTACAACAACAAAAAAAAGGTCAAAAAAAATAAAATACATAATACAAATACCAATACAAAATGAAAAATAAATTAAATTAATTTAAAATCAATCAAATTATTTAAAAAACAAAAATAAAAGTGATAAATTTTGATCTAGAAATTTGCTCTTCCAAATAAATTAATAATTTGTTTTTTCATCTAAACGAAGAAAATTTTTTCTCTTTATTAAATTACGATATCAATAAGATTAATTATAAAAAAATATTAAATTAAAACAATGTTTTGATAAGTTGGGAGATAAATTTTTGAGTATAGTAAAAAAGACACAAGGATAATCTTGAATGAATTAATGACAAAGCTTTTTCATAAATTCCCAAGGGTTTTTATCAAGATAACTATCCGATTAACCTGATTAGAACGCTTAATTATTGTACCAATTAACTTTGACCCATCAAAAAAAATATAAATAAATAAAAAAAATCAATAAATTTTCTTTTTTTTCGTTTACGTAATTTTTTTTTTTATATATTTTCTTTCGTAAAACAGTTTTGTTTATTTATTTTTTCTACAATAACTTTTTATATATGTCAGGTTGGCTTATACTCTAATATGATGACTTTTTTTTTTGTTTTTTTAAATATCAAAATGACTCAACTGATTGACTAAAAAACCCTGAACTCATCATAATGTTTCTTCTTGCATTTGGAATATTGCCACGTACTGAATAAATATTTTATCGGACACCGTTTTGGTTTTTATGACATTGTAGAAAAATTAAAATAATTCCATTTGAACTTTTGGGCTCGTAAATATTTAAACAAAAAATCGATTCAATTTACACGATTTTATAAAAAATGCAATTACAGATGAAGCTATTACTATTTATTTTTAGATTAATTCTGAATAATTAAACTGAATCAAATGCAAATATGATTTTTATTGTTAAAAATAATTTTTATTCTATATTTTCATTTTTATAGCTTTTTTAATACACTTGTAATTATTATTAACAAAATAATAATAATTATTATTATTATTTATTATCTGGACCAATCAGAGGAACTGTAAGTCCAATTTTATTATTAATGTTTTTTATGGGTGATTAATTAATAACAATTGGAATAAATAATTATTTCATATTTAAAAATTGATTATATATTTTAATTATAATATTGCATAAAAATTCATTCATTTATTTTTCTTTATTTACATTTTTTTTATAGTGAAAATAAAGGCTTGTTTATATTTATTTTATTTTTTTTGTTTTTGTTATTCTATTGGCCCCCCTTGTGAGAAAAAAAAAAAACAACAGTCCAGTTTATTTTTGTCTCGCGCGGTGATACAGTCGGCTCCGAATTAATTAATTAATTATTGTTTTGTCAATTATTAGTGCAACTGAATTGTCATAAATATATAATAATCTTGTAGTTTAAGTAGTGGAGAATATATTTGTGTTTTTAAGTGATCATTTAAGTGTATTTTGTGGAGTTTATGAGGAAAAATGAAATAACGCGAGTAAATTTTTTGAGTAAAAAATAAAAATTAAATTTGTCGTTTTTTATCAACGAAATATATCATTCGTCTAATTATTATTTATAATGGTGTTACAAAAATATTTTTTATCAATTTCGGATACGTACGATTGATTATTTATATTTTATTAAAAATTATTTGGATGGTCTCATTGTAAAATTTACAGGATTCGGCATCCATTTTTAATTGTTATTATTTCATTTTCCCCCCACGGGAAAAAAAAAAAAAAAATGACCTTGATTGTCGGCCATTATATGACATCACGTGACTATTATGCTCATAAGACTTTTAATATTGCTTTGATCATTTTAAGTGCTAATTAATTATCAGAATAACATTATGTTCTACATTTTAAAAAATTACCGGCTAAAATATTCAGCTAATAGTATTTATTGTGTCGAGTGAATTTATATTTATTTCAAGAACAATCATGATGCAATTGACTCTTTGGATACGCTATGTAAGTTATTTTATTTTATAATATTTTTTTATATTTTTTGCACTGAATTATTATTATTTATTTATTTATTTATTATTTATTTTATTTATTTATTATTATTCTACACTCAAAAAGACTCCAATTGATTTTTTTTTAATTTTTTTTAATTTTGGAGCAAAACAAAATACAAAAATAAACTCAAAAATTGCTAATTAATATTTAGTTATTTTATTTTATCATTTAAAATGAAATAAAAATATAAATATTGAAATAAATAACTAAAAATTGGTTAGAGTAATTAATATAAAAAATTAAAACGAAACAAAACAAAACTCTTCTGTCAAAATACATTCTAATATTATTTTTTTTTACAACAATTTTATTATTTTCTATTGTTATTAATATTGTTAATTTTTTTCCTACAAATAATCTATCTTAACAATCATTTTTATTCCCATTATTGATATTATTATTATTATCATTTTTTATAATAAACTACAGAAGAATCTGCTTTTTCTTTTTTTCATTTTATTCTAATAGACATAGTTGTTGTTCATATAGTTAATTTGCACCTCTTTTTTGCCCACAAAAACAACAATTTGCCTATCATGAATATAATACGATAAATAAATAATACAATGATTATTATTTTTCATTCAAAAACTTGAATTATGCAATGATTCTTGAATAATAAATATTATTCGAAAGCTTTTTATTATCCAAGACATCATATTATTCAGAATTATTATTATTATTTTTATTGTTATATACTTTTCACATCATTGTGGTATTTTTTTTTTTTCATATACATTTGCATTAAGTTGTGTTACAATAACACAATAATAATAAATGTAGAAACACTGACGCCTTTGTGGACTATGTAGTATACCCAGTTATTTTGGCAATCATCCAGGACTTCCCACGAAAACATATTAAACTACAAGTTGCTCATTTTTACTCAAATATAATTTTACTAAATGCTATATAGTTTTTTTTTTTTTTATTTAACAGTAAGACATTTAACATTCAATTATTTTACCTTCACAAAAAATAATAAATTTTAAATTAAAGAAATTTTAAGTATTTTATTTTTTTTCAATTAAAATTTCTATATTTGAAAATTAAATTTAAAAAAAAATCATTTATTTATAATTTTATAAATTAAAAAAAAAGAAATCATGAAAATTTAAAAGAATTTTATTTTATCAAAAGATTACCGCAAAATATACATAAATTCTTTGATTTTTTTTTGTTTCATCAGCTGTTTAAGTTGATTCTGTTTAATTTAAAAAAAAAAATTATATTTACCGAGGTGAAAATACTTGAGAGGTGATCGAACTCCATTTCGTAAATCTCACCAAGGTCTAATATTTTTATATATAAAAAAAAAAACATTTATATATATAACAAAAAATACAGCCACGTGACTAAAAAATAAAACAAGATTTTCTCGTGTCTTTGAGTGTCTTTAAATCTCATTAAAATAAATCCACGTAGTGTTATAATATGGCATTGAGTGTGACAAAATTTCAGGATATAAAAAAAAAATTTATATATATAGATATTATGATCCCAGTGTCGATTTAGCCTCGAGACATTAGTATTTTTATACCCTATTTTTGTACGATATTTTACTGACAAAATAGTTCGATAAAAATAAAAAACCTATTATTTAAAAAAAACAAATAAATAAAGTCGACTAAATAAATTATGAAATAGATAATTTATTTTTAATTTATATATAAAATAAATTTTTAAAACTTCCGTTCAAGATGTCTGAGCTTTTTGATTCCAAACGAATAAAAATTTTTAATGTAATTTTTAAAATATAGATTAATAGTAACTATTTTGTGTGTTCAAATGATTTTTGCTTAGTCGTAATGTTTATATGTGTATGTAGAACTATTAATAAGTACGAGGGTCGACGTTTAACCTTGTCCGTTGCAAAGACCATCTTCATCTCGCTCTAAAAATTGAAAAAAATAAATATATATTTATTTTTCTTTTACACGTCACCTTGTTGAAAAAAAAAAACAATTTAAATTGTTCATTTGATGCAACAATACATAGTATTATATCCGACCACAGAAGCCAGATATCAAATTCAAATTGGGTCAACTCTCGGTAGGGAAAAAATACATTCAAATATGACAAGACAATCAAAACATAACAAAAAAATAAATAATGTATTATCTGTGTTTTTTTAAAAAAATTTGTTACATTTATTTTTTTAACAGACGATGTTTGGGTGTCAGTTCCATTAACGAACTATCAAAAAAAAATTACTCTTTTTTTACATAAACAAAAATGACGAAAAGAAAAGAGAAAAAAAAATATAAATAATTCGTTATTTCGAAATTTAAATAGTTGAAAATAAAAAAGTATATATTCATCAAGAATATTTATTATTTTTTTAATATAAATTTTTTTTTTACTTTTTAAATACCCTGTTACACAATTTTTTAAATCCTTCAAAATACTAAAGCCTCAAAAAAACATTGATATATTCTACGACAAACAAATCTTGTCAAGAAGACAAAAAAAAACTTTGTCTCGTCGAAATAGTCGAAATAATTTAAAGAAAAAAAAAAAAAAAACTTTTCTTTGAAAATTCATGAAAAAGTAGCAAGCTGTTTAATAATCAAACAGATATCAAATATACATTAACGATTTTTTTATGATTTTACATTCAGAGGATGATATATAAAATAAATAAGTAAAAGAAAAAAAATCATCGTGCAAAAGGGCGTCGGCGAAAAGCCGAGGAAAATCTTCGATAAAATAAAGAAAAAAAAAGGGCGTTTTCAAGGGATTCAAACTAACAATATATAAAAAATAGGGATATATTTTAAAAAATAAAAAAATGATATTTAACTAAATCAGTAAAAGGAAAATCAAAAAAAAAAAATTGTATATTTATAAAATTATGAGTTATTTGAACGAGTCCCTGACCTCGGTGCGTTTTGATCAGCTGTTGAAGGTATTTCACATGTATGCGTACTTGATTGTATAGAAAATAATAAAAAAAAAAATAGAAAATGGGTGCGACATATGCGTATTACGAGGATAGACAAGAACAGATATAAATAGTGCTAAATTGAGTGAGTGAGTGAGTGAGTTTGAGAGGATAGGAACCACGCCCTCGCGAAGAAACACAGTCGACGCTCGAACTTGGTGAACCTGCCAAAGCTCGCACAAGAAAGCTTTTCTTTATTTATTTTTTTTTTTATTATTTATTTCATTCTTACCCTTTTTTTTCAACCCTTAATCCACCACCCACTATCGAATATATATTTATTTATTTTTTCTTCTATTTTATTTCGTGTAGAGAAATATATGAGCTTTTTTTTTTGCTTAGTCTCTCTCTATCTCTCTGGTCTATGGCTATTGTCTTTATTTATTTTTTGAACATTTTTATGTGTGTATGGATGTGTATGTTGTTCAGCCATAACAAGTGTACAAGTGTCTTTCACTCACTTGGTTTTACGGGATGAATTTTATCAAAGATATGAGAGAAGAGTGAGCAAAAGTAAAATAACAGAGTTGGCTAAACACCACCCACCCAGCATCCTCGACGCTGACGATGCTGACGCTGACGATAAATACAACTACGACGACGATTTGTATTTGTGTAGATATAATTCTGTTCATATGTACGTTAGTTTGACTTGCAAGCTCCCCGACGAATAACCAACCCAACAGTCTACCACCGACCCTGTCTATGTTAACATCACGGAAAAATAAATTTCATTCAAATAAAATTTATTTTTTTTAACTATTTTAATAAGACTATATTGTTTATGTTTATTTATATATAAACATTTCATTTTTTTTTTTTTTTTTCGAATAATTATTTGGAAAATTATATGAGTACATTTTTTTTTTTTTTTAATTTATAAAGTGAAAAATGAGATAAATGAAAATTTATGAAAAATTGAATTTTTAAAAATTTGAAAATTTAATAAAATATTAATAAGTGGTTTTTTTTTTCATCTAAAATATGCCTCGAATTTGAGATATTATTTTTTTACAACGAGTGAGAGTGTGTGGTAATTTTTTTTATTTAAAAAATTATTATTTTTTTTGAAATTAAATGTATCTAGTGCGTGAAGATTGAGGAGATTTAGAACTATTAAAAGTATTTTTTGTGGTTGAAATTTTACCGAGTGGATTATATATTATTTGATTTATTTTTTTGTTATTTTATTTTACGAATTTTTGGGGAGATTTACTCTGGGACCAGCCGGTTTAAACGACCGGTATTACATCAAAACTTGTGAGTCCAATAATCTTTTATACATCAAATACATCAAACAAGTAAAAATAATTATTCATTTAAAAATGCGAATTAATTAACACGTGTAAGTTTGTGTTAATATTTGAATTATCACAAAAATAAATAAATAAAAATTAAAAAAAAAAAAAATAAACCCCTTTAACAATGTAAATATTAAAATTATTAATTACAATTTTAAAATATTCCTATTTTAACCGATAAAATATAAACTTCCATTTTCAATGTTATCTTTATTATTAATTTAAATATCAATTAATATGAATTTAATGAATTTTTAAAATTTAAAAATTTAATTCAATCAACAATGCTTTTGATAAATTTTAATGGATATATATTGTGTTACCAAGTGAATTTTGAGTAACATATTCCAGTGTGAGTTTTGGAAATAAATAAATTATATTACATAAAAGATCTGACAATATGTAATCCTATATTTTAGTATAATGCACAACGTAGTGGTGAAGTGCACCGACCTATAGATTCGTTTTTTTCGTCATTTATTATTTATGAGTTAAAGGTAAATGTCCGAGGGTTGATGTGTATTTTATATATATATTTTCATACGTGATAAAAATAAAATATTGAATATGAATTTTAATATGACAACTAAATATCTATTTTTTTTTTCAATATTCAATATGAACATTTGTATAATAAAACAGCATAAATAATTTGAAATATCATATCGAATGATTTTTTATAATTTTTAAAATATTACACTGATGGTTTTAATTTTTTTTTTTAAATATATTTTTACAAAAATTCCCTCTAAAAAGTCATTAAAAATTTATATTATTTTATAAATAATAAATGATTAGTATTTTTTTTCAAATTATTATATCGATAGTTTTAATATTGTTGATAAATTTATTTATAAAAATTTATTACTGTTAAAAGTATTTTATCTTTTGGATATGAAAAAAAAGGATCGTTGAATTTCAGTAGATAAGTCTACGTTTGGTCAGACACAATTCCCATTGGTATTTTCAAGATGTTCATAGGGCGTCTTGTAGCCGATTGTGATAAACTCATGGTCACATTTATTACACTTTTTCTTTATTTATCTATACATCTGTCTGTTTTTTTTTTAAATTTATTTTTTTTTATCCATTTATTTATCTATATTTGTGTTTTTTTATTTATTTAATCCATTAAGAGTATCTTGATAACTGAGCATTGCCAAAAATAAAAAGTAAAATAACATTATAAATAATAAAATAAATAAAAAAAATAATAATTTATATAAAATAAGACAGTCTGATTGTTTATATATATTTTTTTTTCACTGATTTTTATTCACCAAGCAAATGACATAAATATAAATTCAACAAAAGTTTAAAATAAATAATAAATATATTTTATAAATATAATAAACACTTGTCAAGTCACATAAAATTATCAATATTTTTTTAAATGTTATTTTTTCTTGTAAAATATTGTTTTTTATTTTCTATTTAAAAAATAGGCGGATGAAATATTTTTTATCTAGATAACTGTTTTCAAACTTTTTACTTTTTATCATCTATCATCATCTTGTTATTTTATTATTATTATTGGATTAGGTAGGTGTGTATTTTTTATTTTCGTGAAAATAAATTTATTCGTTTCTATGTGACACACGGATATTAGAAGAAAGAAAAAATTTATATCTGAAGCTTCGAGGCTGACAAAATACATCAACCGAAAGAAAAAGTTTAATCAAATTTTTTTAACTTAATAATTTACTCAATTTTTAATAATCAAACTTTCCTTTTATCTTTCTATAAATAGAAATAAAAGATATTCAAAATTTCTTTTTATTTGTAGAAAAATTGAGTCACTACAAAATCAATTTGAATTAAAAAAAAAAAATAATTTAATATTGAAATTAAAAAATATTTATTAATTATATTTGACATGAGTTGATGTTTTTTTATCTAAAAATACCTTCAAAATGTCGATAATTATAAAAAATATTATCCATATAAATTTTATATTATTATTATTCATTAAAAATCAAAGAGATTGACTATCATACGATCAAATTATTTCCAACTGATCGAGACCACAAAGGTTTATTTTTATTTTATATTTTTATAGCTTAATACTAATTATTAAAATTAAATTGTTCAATTATTTATAAACACAAATGTAAATTATTTCGAATTATTTCCGTTTATTGATCAAATCATTATTGACATTGTTGGAAAAAAGAATAATTTTCCAGTTAAATTTCGGAACAATTCAATTGTCATTTTAATTTAATTTCATTGACCATTTGTTTGAGTGGTTGATTTATATTTTAATAATTAAAAAGTATAGGAAATTATTTAAATGAAGTTTAAAAAAATTCATCAAACATAGTAAAAGATATAATTATTCTTTTAATTAAATTTAAAATAATTAGTTTGTCGTTAAATTATTTTTTCAATGGCCATAAAAAGTCGATAAATCAATCAATTGGCTGTAAATATATTTCTTGTGATTTTTTAAAATTTAATAATCCCATGAATTAAAGTATTAAATTGTAAATATAAAAAAAATTTCTTTATAAATATTCGCATATTAAATGCAACTTAATATTATGCTTTTTTTATTCAACTAAAAACGTGTGCAATTGTTTTTTTATGCCATTGGGTAATTCGATTATTTGCAAATTTAATAATAACTAAAATGCAGTCATGCTTCCTCGAAATTGCGATGTTAGAATTTTTAGAATCAAAGCATGCAATAAAAATATAAACACACACAACTTGAAATAATTTTCTCGACAAATTACATACTGCCTTTTTTATCTCTACGAAATTTTATTAAAAAGTCATACATTTATTTATCCAGTTTAAGTTTCGTACGTGATGTAATTTTATTATTCTTCATTTGAGAATTAAAAGTTGAGCTTGAAGTATAAAAATAGAAAATAAAAAAAATAAAAGTTTTAAAAAAAGTTGATTTAATAAAAAAATGATTGTCAAATCAGTTGGAAAATGTAAGCTGATTATTCATGTCTTGTGTTGTGTGCCATTAAAAATTGTGATTAAATTGTGAGAAAAAAAAATTTATATATAAAAGTCAACGCATAATGTATAGAAGATTTTAG
Source organism: Aphidius colemani (assembly GCA_030523065.1). Taxonomy (NCBI): domain Eukaryota; kingdom Metazoa; phylum Arthropoda; class Insecta; order Hymenoptera; family Braconidae; genus Aphidius; species Aphidius colemani. The sequence goes on from JAPYYR010001503.1 coordinate 10,134, forward strand.
GATTTTGTTGAGAAAAAAAATACGTAGGTAGATATTTATTTAATATTGGAATAAATAATAGTATAAATAAATGAAAAAAATTGTGATGAAGGGAACAAATATCAGTCTGAGGGTCGCCCACGTTTTTTATTTATTTATTTTTTTCATTGCCAAGATGCTTTTCCGGTTAGTTTATCGTGGTCTCGTTAAAATTGAGAAATCGAAAAAGAAGTTGGCTATATGTCATCTAGGTTCTTTAAAAATTTTCTTTTCCCTCCAGCAAATGATATCAAGTTCCAGCATGTGATGAACAATTTTACTTTTATCTTTATGAAAATTAAAAAAACTCATTTTCAAAATTATAATCATTTTTTATTACTAAAAAATATAAACATCCCAAAAAAGATAGTATTTTTTTTATTGATACGTTTCCAACAATGTCGAATGGATTATCCTTAAGAAAAAAAAAGCAATTTTAATTTATATTTATTTTTCATCTCAATTTTATGTCATTTAAAAATACCAAAAAATCTCACACAAAAGCTTTTGCTTTTTTTTTTTATTATTGAATTATTTATTGTCATGTTTTTGAGATTTTTTTTTTTTTGTTATTATTTTTATTCAAAAAAATATATAGTATCCTTGAGATTGTGATTGTGTGTTTTGTAAATAATTTTAGAAAAATAACAGTTATGTCGAGGTCAGTTGGTCAACAACCTGGAAATTTTATTATTTTTTTTTTGCAAAGAAAAAATAATAGTACTGACCTATAAAAGTTTTGTTGATTTTCTCATAAAAACTATATTAATTTATCTTTCTCGTCATCTAGGTGCATATTGAAGTCATGATAATTACTTTGGTTGAAATAATTATCTCATTTCTATTATAAGAGAAACAAAAAACCCGATAATTATTTCTACCTGAATAGACACCCTAAAAATAAAAATCAATATTAAAAAAAAAACGTTTTTTTTTAAATTTAGCAATTGTTAAATTACCATTAATTTTGAAAAAATAAATTATTAAAATTAAACAAACTTAACCAAAAAAAAAACCAAGACAAAGTTAAATGAAAATTTAACTTTTCTTGTTAATTTTAATAAATCGTTGAACAAGTATTTTTTTTTTTTTATACTAAAGTTTATATCAACTATTTTAGTTTAATCGATAATCATTGTTAATGATTTTTCAATTGAATATTTATAAATTATATCAATCAAACTGATTTCTTACGGGAGTGACATTAATTTTCTCCTTTTTTTTTAAATTTTAGTATTTTAAAATAATTTTTAACCTGTCAAAAAAGCTCACTTTTTTTATTTCAAAAATTCAATTTATCATGTAAATTAAAAAATTCAATATTGAATTCAAAAATTTACTAGATTTAGTGCTTTGATTATTCAAATAAAATTTATCCTTTAATAATAACTCTATTTTTTATGTACAAATAAAACTTTGTGAAATATAAAAAACAAAAAACGCGAATTTAATTTAAAAATAAAAAAAAAACATAATATGAACAAAGAAGATAAACATATTTGTTTCAAGAGTATAAAAAACACGTGTTACATAAAATAATATCAAAGAAAATGAAAAAAATGAAAATTGAAAAAAAAAAGAAATTATAGTTTCAGAAAAAATAAAAAAAAAAAACTGACAGTTCGAAATTGTTGGTATACATTTATTCAGCTACTGTGAATGTGTAATTTTTTTGTTATTTTTTTATATCCTTTATTTATGAAAAAGTTATTTATTTATTTTTAAAAAATATTATATTTTGACATGTTAAAAAAGAAAATTGAAAGAAAAGCAGTCGTCGAGTTGACTCGTCGTTTCACTTGCCAGCTGGCTCCAACCTGCCACTTCAGTATTATAATATATGACACTGTATTTTCATCGCCAAGTTTAAAATATTGTCCTTCCCCAGACACAAATTTTTATTACTAACAGTCTATTACAAATAAATAAATATTAATTTGATCCAATAAACAAATTTTTATTCATTATTTTCATTGCTTGACTATATTCAAATAAAGTTTATATTTTCATTTTAAAAATCCTTTTTGATCTTTAGACTACATCAGTTGTCACACATATATATTTTATTACTATCATTATCACTATTAATATAATACTCGTAAGTTCTATCACTATTATTTTCAACATAAAAAGAAAATAAAAATAAAAAGTTTTATATTAATTTCAACTTTCAAAAAATTCACTCGACAGTTTAAAATAAAAATAATAAAAAACAAATGTTCTTTTATTATTGCGAATTTATAAATTGTTTTTTTTTTTCTTCTCTTAATGACATTTACATTTGTTAATAATAAAAATAGAAAAGCACTTAAAATTTGATGGATTATTTTTGTATTTAAAATATAATTGAACACAAAATTTGCTTTGATTTGAATGATTAAATGAAAAATTTGATGATTAATTGAGTTTAATTTTTTGTTAATTTTCACAGAACAATGTCTTCATTACGTACACAATCAAGTGGTGGTGCAGTGGTTGGTTTTAGCAGTGTTGGTTCTGATCGTACTGGTGGTACATCAACAGCTGGTGGTTCACATTCGCATTCTCATTCACATAGAAAGCATCATCATCATCATAGAAGTAGAAGTGCACCAAGAACACCTGATAAACCACCACGTAAACGTCATTTAAATACCGGACAAAGTCTTGCATCAATACCAAGTCAAATTAAACTTTCAATGCTCAACAGTGGTTTAATATCATTTGGTAAGTTTTTAAATTTTTAATAACATTATTAACAAGTAAGAACAAATAAAAAATCAAGAAAATAATAAACAAATTGAATTATCAATGAAATATTAATATTAATTTCATTTATTTATGTTCAATTTATTATGATATTGAAATTATCATTTGAAAATACTCAGTTGAGATGAATTGCATAGATTTTTTTTACTATCAAATGACCAATTTACGTTTTACTAAATAAATAAATTCTTTGATAAGACTATCTACTGGCTTTCAGCCATAAAACTTTTTATATTAAAAAAAAATTTCTTTCTTTTGTTGTATTCAATTTATTATTTTTCTCGATTAATATATACAAGATTTAATAAAAAAAGAAAATGAATAAACAAATTCAAATATTAAATCGTTTGAGGTATATAAAAATATAATTTTTTCATTTTTTTTTTATTAAAATATAATACTTATAAAAATGAGAAAAATGTATAATTTATTATTCAAATAAAAAAAATGAAAGTTTGTCGTATTCAGGATCATGAAAAAAATAAATAAATAAAATCCGAGTGAGAAAATTTATAAAAAATGAATTTGTAAATATATAAAAAATAAAAAAAAGTATAGTAAAGAAAAAACTGGGTTAATGAAAATTTTTTTTTTCTATTTTATTCGTTGACTCGTTGGATATATACTTTTTTTTTTCTCGTTTATTCAGATAGGGGTGTGTGTAAACAGACGGTGGGGAAACAGGGGGATTAGATAAAATGGAAATCGGGTATATGGTGATTGGTTTGATAATTTGAATGTTAAATTTTCGAAAACTATTATAAAGGCGTAGTTTATATTGTCATTGAAACTGTCCAATCATTATCTAACATCATCACTTGAAAGTTTATATTGTCTTTCGTTATATTGTCTCAATATATTGTTGGATTTAATTATTATAATTTTTACAAGATTGCCAATGATTTAACAATAAATATTATCAATAATAATTATTATTATCAAACGAGTTGCACGTTAAAAAAATGAACCATTCAAAAATTTATTTGATTTAAATTTTAACTTTTAAACTTTTTTTCTGCTTCAATTTCAATTTAATTATAACAGCTTTTTTTTAACAGTATTATGACATAATTTTCATAACAATATGTGATGTAATACAAAGAAATATTGAATAATATAAAAATAAATTAATTTCGAATTTTCGATTGTTAAAATAAAAAAAAAAAAAACTATTGGTTTTATTTATTTTTTTCAAATTTTAAATTTGATTTTTTTTGGTTTTTTTTTCCTCTTTTGAATTGGGAAATAATAACAAACCATTAATGAAAAAAAAATAATGAAATTTATGAGAAAAAAAATTGGCATTGATTTTATAGCATTGATATTCATGATATGAATTTTTTTTCAAGTATTTTTTATTTGAATTTGAGCAACTAGCTTGTTATTTGAAAAACCATAAAAAAAAAACAATTAAATTGAATTTAAAATGACTTTAACTACCTTTTGATAAATAAATCAGTTGACGACATATCATGTCAATTATTTATTAGTATTTACTATTCTCGTCCCACGTAAATTATTTTACTCGCAGTATTTATTTTGTCTCTCAAATAATTTCATTTACATGGTTCCATTAATTTTTATAATTACCTCTTTGATTTTGGTAAGCCAATCTAATATTGTATATTTTAAATTCAATATTTACTCAGCTCTAAAAACGAAAAAAAAATCCTCTGATTAAATAATTTTGTTATGCAAATTTTTCACTATCAAACCGACAATTTTATTATTTATTTTTAGATGAAAAAAAAAAATGTATTCTCATTTTTTTAAACCATGAAAATTGAATGTAATTTTCAAGCTTTCATTTTTCCATAGTGAAAGAATTTTTTAGTTTAAAAAAATAATTGAAATAAAAGAATAGAAAAATAAATTCGAATAGAAAATTAAATAACGAGGAGTTTTTTACTTTTTCTTCTATTGTATTTATAAATTAATTAATTACAAACGAAAATTTTAATTTACAAGTTTTAAAGCAATTTTTTTTATTCTGTGGTTATGAAATTTTTATATAATACAAAAATATTATCTAAAAAAGCTACTAGATATTTTCGATAATGTTTATAACAAATTGAAAAAATTAATTTAGTTGAGCTGGAGAAATAAATAATTTTCGGGGATTGTGCACATTTTCTACGGATGTTTTTTCGTTTTTGATAAAAAAAAAACGTTAAAACACAATTAAATAAATAAATAAAGTCAAATTAATATTATATATATGTTAATTTTTATTAATTATTGATTTTAAAACATTAAACAAACAATTAGA
>JAPYYR010001504.1:0-14675 GCA_030523065.1 Aphidius colemani
CTTAAATATATATTTTATGAAACAAAAAAAAAATTAAAAATAAATATATATTTATATATGAAATCACAAGGGTGTATGTCTATCGTCGAGAGACATAAAAATTATAAGAATTAAAAGAGTCTGAATTTTTTAATTCCCCGATCAGATGGAAATGTGAATTTCGGCAGTTAAAAGTGTGAGTCAAAACTAAGCTGAAAGAGCAAAGCCTTAAATTATCATCGAAATACATGGCCATGTCGATCTTGAAGTACTATGTAATAAATATTTCAAGTTTTAAAAATAAAAAACTAAAATAAAAAAAAATTTACAGAAGCATTGGATAAAAGAGCCGGAAAAAAAGAGAAGCAGAGAGAGAAAAAATAGTCGAACAAAATGTATTTTTTTTATTTTTAAATTTTTATTTCATGTCTCTAATCACAGCGAGAGGTGAGTTGGACGATTTAGCATCGTGAAATATATAGAACCTGCCTGAGGGTATCCAACGACATGTAATCATCACGTTCCAGCACGGCCGAGTTGGTCATCGTCAATGGCCAAGCAAGGGTCTAACTAACAACGCACCCAAAATGAACATTAACCTTTTCGTTTTCGTTTTTATTTTTTTTTATTTAATATATAAATATATATCCTTGTAAATCTACCCTTGCATAAAGTCTCATCTCAATAATCAAGAAGCAGTGTGGTGGTGTATATAAAAATAAAACTGAATTTAAATTTATTTAAAATGTTTGTGGGCAACATGTAGCATTTAAAATTTGTGAATATATTTAAACATTGAAGTCCACATCAGGCAATTATACATCGAATCGAAAAGATGTCAGGGATTTTATGTGTGCAGGTGTCGAAGCTTAAATATATCTTTCCCTGCAATGTTAACTGAGACTTTTTGATGTAACACAACGTGTGGGCTACCTAACTGGAGCATCAAAATACATAAATGTTTAAACACATTAATTAAACCCATAAATATAGCGTACTGGCTTCTTTTTCTTTTTGATAATTAGCAAATCATATATGCAAAAGTTGAGGATGAGACTTTGGTAGACTGAAAAAAATACTACCCTGTCCAATTCGCTGAGACACAAACATTTTTCACTGCACCAGCTGTGATGCATCTACCAATTTGTCTTTTTTATTTTTTCCTTTTTTTTTAAATTATTATCTTTGAAATGTTTGTAATTATTCATCTGATTGATTTTTAATTTAATTAAACTTTTTTTTTTTATCAATCGAAAAGACAAACAAAATATATTAATGAACTTAAAAAATTTGTTTATATTTAGTATTTATATTTGTAATATATTTATGTATCGATTGCAATATAAAAACAAGGTAATTTAAAAAATCAGGTTCAGCTCGAATGATCACGTTGAATATTTTTATATGTATGTATTATGTGAGTGCACACACGCGGCGCCAAAGTTATAACCCTCATGTTTAAAAGAATAATCACATCTATAGTCTTAATGCAATTTTCAATTTAACCTGCATATGCATGAGTTAACATTACCGAGAAGAAATACATAGAGAACTCGTAGATATCGATACAACATTAACTTGACTTTTTTTTATTTTTTCTCTCACATTCTTTAACGAAGCCACAAGACAAGACTATACTGCACACATCCACATGATGGCAAATTCCAAATTTTTTTTTCATTTATTTATAATATTCACATGGTACGGGGAAGGCTATCATTTCATTTCGAAATCAGCACATCAAATTCTCAAGAAAAATATGTATTTTTATGGAAACCAGAAAATGCAGGTGTTAATTTATAAATAAATGCTAAGTGACATTTTTTTATAAGAAATAAAAAGTCCGGAGAGTTTTCTTAGAATACTTTGTGTATTCGATATTATATTCATGCTAATAATAAGAAGTGGTTAAAGAAATATATTCAAAAAGTAAAAAAAAAAATTGAAAAATATGGACGACAGAAGTTTGGTGTTTGTGCAAAAGTTTGTCGTCGATGAAAGTGCAGAGGCATAGCATTGAAGAGACAAAATAAAAAAGTGTATATATATATGAAAAAAAAAATAAATAATTTTATTTTTTATATAATAAAAAAAAAGTGCACGCGCACACACAGCACTCGTGTTGTCTCTTTATATATTCTCCTGTTGTATTCCCTTTTTTTTTTCACGTTTTTGGTTTTATTGTTTGGGGTCCTCTCCAGCCGCAGGTACATGTGGTGGTTCATATATATATTTCACGAGTTGTATAGAGAAAAGGGATGTAAAAAAATATAATAATAATAATAAATAAATAAATAAAAAGGAAGAAGCATCAATGCTACTGCCTATAAAGTGCCTACCGGTGCCGTTCGTGAGTAAATAACGACGAGACAATACAGTAGGTGCGCAAAAGATCCTACCGTTTGTAATTTGCATGCTCCGTTTTGAGACGCATTTTCGCCATTGGTTTTTCTGCATACAAAATACACACATAATATAACATCTATAAACCCCTTTTTTATTTAGTTTATATTTATTTATTTTTTCTGCAAGTTTTGTGCCCCTTTTACAAACTTCTTTGTGTTCACAAAGATACACAACTCGTCGACCTTCGAAAGATATTCCACCTCGATAATCCTTTTTTGCAATAATAAAAGAGCCAAAAAAAAAAAAAAAAAACAAATAGTTTCGTGGTTCTCTTTACCAACAATTATTGAGCCAAACTTTTTGCATTTAAATAAAAATATATCAATCGAAATTTTAAATTATTATTTCATGAAATTTTTCTTCTAATGTAACATTGTGTCATCAAATAATGAAAAAAACAAACTAATCGACCATAACAACCGGAAAATCATTCAATTTTTATCAATAATTTTTTCTATTTTGTATTTTTTTTTTTTTGTTATAATCAAAAAGGGCACACCTTGATGTTCAATACTTGCGGAAATACTTTACCTATAATATGTGTGTATTAACAAACGAAAATTCCTAGAGTGAGAAAAAGAGGAAGTAAAAAAATAAAAAAAAGTAAAAGAATATAATGTTGAATGAAAAATTCTGGTATGGTGTTTTTAGATTGAAAGTGAGACTGAGAACGTGTGCAGCCAGTGCAACAAGACAGAAGAATGGAGCTGAACTTATGACGTCGCTCATGAACGAGGGGGCAGAAGAGTAAAGAAATAATAAAATATAAAAAAATAATAAATAAAAAACCCTGTCCCCCAGAGGGTGGGGATCAACTGCACATGCGCACAAGGCGTGGGAACGCAGCGCGCCCAGGACACAATCTCTGGGTACATACGTCGTTGCTCCCGCAGGTCCGATGATTACCGATCATGACCGAACATTTATAGCTCGCTATTAATGCCCAAAGAGAAGGGGGCCTATTTTTTAACAGTGGTGCTCAATAAAAACTATTTGATCCATTTTTTTGCTCTTACCCTTATAAAAAACTCTCTTCTAATAACTAGAAACTCAAATTTTTTAAAAGGATAATACTGTAATTTAAAAATAAAAAAAAGAACTTGGTTATTGTTATTTTTTTTTTGAAGAATAGAACTAGCTATGAGGGATGCTAGTGCGAGACAAGCAAAGTGCCAACCCCTGCGGCAAAAAATTGAATTGTGCACGTGCGAGAGAACAGGGCCATCTGTGCAATAGATTAAGAGTAAAAACCGGGGATTCACCGGATGTTGGATTGACACACACGAATATTTGAAAGAAAGTATAAACTCAGGGCCAATTGTGGTGTTTTTTTTTTTGTTTTGAGCATACAATTACAATTGAGACTACTATTACTATTACTCCCTTCCCTTATACCAGCAAACACAGCCCTTAGTCAAGATCTGTACTAAATTTAAACTCCGGATCACCTTAAACGCCATATCTGATATCACTTTAATTGTCAAAATTATTTGTATATATAAATCTATCAAAGCACACGTGCATAGATTCAAAAGAATGATGCAAATTTATAGAGCATTTAGACACCGTCCATATTGTTAATAATAATATATTTATTTACTGTAAAACTTGGATCTTGTGGAACATTAATTGCGTATTTTTAACGCCATGTCATAAATATGATGACTATTAGTATTTAAAGCGTCATTGATTGGTGAATACTTGTATAATATTAAAGAAAAAAAAAAATTAAAACCCTGAGGCCTTCCCTTTTATCAATAGAAGACAATATTCTTCGACAGAAAGTGACGACGCACGGCGTTGAAATCACAGCGGGATATCACCGCTAAATAAAAAGTATATTTTGACAGTGAAAACCAAGCAGTACATAACCTTCGTCATCGTTGGGTTGTATCTTAAGGTGCGGCCTAAACTAATATACACAATCATCAGACACAAAAGTCCATTTTGAATACTACATTATAAATTTGTGTGTTGTTTAATTTTAATTCAAGCTGGCGGGTGTCTTGATAAAAATTAACCACACACGAGCAACAAAATGGGAAAAAAAATGTTATAAACTCGGGTTTTTAGAGGTGCGTGTGCTTGCGATTTGTCGCCCAAATCTTTTTGAATATCTCTAATAGCAAACCTTCAAAATTTCACATGACAAAAAAAATAAAATAAGCTATTTCATCGCAAACCGTATCGAGAACTTTGTCATATTCTCGACCCCCCATCGACGGATACTCACTGGGCGACCCCCTAACAACAAAACGGACAATTTTTTCGACGTCCCGCTTAGTTTTTCTGGAATATTAAAAGTCATTCGAAATAGCAGAATAATATTTATATTTTTTGGTTATATTTATTTTTTATTACAAAATGAAAAAAAAATATATATATTTATAAAATTAAATATAGGATTTATGGTAAAATTTTTAAAAATTGTTTTCGTAAGTAGAATTTACGATTAGGTGGATTCCTTTGTCGGTCCTTGCTTTGCTAAGATATATATAAAATAAAAAAAACAACAAAATGAAAGGAAATAAAAAAAAAGATGAGAAGGGACATCGAATGATGCCACATGGGCAACAATTTTGCCGCTAATGTCGAGCATCAATCGGACAGACAACGAGAGAGTTTGCAGAACGCCATTACCCTGTCACTCGATAGACAGACAGTCAACGGAAATAAAAAACAAATAAATAAAATAAATAAAAATCAAGTTCTATTCTGGACATCTATCACCCAGTTTACCGCGAGAGAGAGTATTCAACAAAATCGGATAAAACGATAAAAAAATGAAGAAAAAAAAAAGAATCATAACTTTTTCATCTTTTTTTTTGTCATATTTGCAGTTATTGTACCGAAAGAAAACAACATAGAAAAAAAGTCGAGTGTTTTCTAAATATTTTTCTCTACTACTTTTTCAACTACTTTTATAAATGAGGGTGAATATTCATGAGATTATGAAGTACTTTGATATTCTCGTTTTGAATTATTATATGTATATTCCATTGAATACGACAATTTGTATATAAAGCACAATAAAAGATACTCAAGCTCAAAGGGCGTTCATCGCTATCCATCATAATGAATGCATATGTCGGGCATCTAATTTTTTTAATTTTATTTATTCCACAGATATACAACATTTGCTAGTCAAAACAGGCCGAAAATATAAAAAAAAATTCATAAAAAAGATAATATTTCTGCAAATATTATTATAATATTTTCGAAATATAAAAGAAAAAATAAGAATGGGGGAATCCCCTCAGCGAAAACCAACTGGATATTTATTTAGCAAAACGTGAAATATATCAATGTGATTTGAAAGGGTTATTTTCGGTATATTTTTAGAAAATAAAATTAAAGAATAACAATTTTCCGCTGACATGGGCACGTGCATGCGTTATTCCTGATCTTTTTGCCGCAAAGTGTCGCATATCCACACAAAAATGTTTATTATGGCTTGTCTCGATGATAGAAATGACAGAAAGATACAGGCTGTTTGATTAAAAATAAAAAAAGAAAAGGACCAAGGGGGTTAAAGTGCGTAGACACTGGGAAAATCAGTGGTCACGTGGCCTTACACGTGCAATAAGCGCTAAAATTTTATGAGGGGGTTGTTTCTATTGTTATATTGTTGGCATCCCTGAGGCATGTACACTGTGTTGAATAAAAATAAAAAAAAAATATAAAAAGAGAGAAGAAAACATCTAACGTCCAGTTTTATCATCGATAAATGTACACAAAATTCAACTTGGCCATATTGTCAAGTGGCCATCGCACAAATTTGTTATTATATTGAATTACGGACGCGTTAACTGTGCATATATCCCCTTGCCACTATTTTTTTTTTATATTTCAACCCTCTGTTAACAAAATCATCCCTGAGGCATTTCAAAAATGAAATTTAAAAATGTTATCTCATCAATTCTATATTGTGCAAATGAGAATATATAAAAAAATAATATCATTGCGAAGCTTACAGAATTATAATTCAACAAAATATCATTTATTGATTTGGTAATTTTTTTTTTTTTGGCTAATTAAATTTCAATTTAAACATGAATGTATTCAACTTTCTATAAAAAACATTTGATTACATTTTGATTGGGATAAATATTGTGAATCAAAATATAATATTTATGAAAAAAAATTGACTACAAAGGTGATTGAAAAAATATTTAAATAAAAAAAGGAGATAAAAAAAAAGTGAAGGCTTTGGGTCCTTTGTAAATTGCTTTAATGGTTGTGCAGGTTGAAGAATCATGGAATTACGCGGTGCTAATGGACCAGTCGCAATGTTACTGAAGAATCCGAAAGGACGAGTGAGAGTCAAGAGAAATTGTTTAAAAAATAAGAATTAAATCTTTACTTTGTGAGCAAAGATATAATGGTAATAGATTTATACAGTTTATACATTCAACACAGCAATTAACTCGGTAAAAATTATAAACTCAATATTACCACAAATGTATGTGTTGCAAAGTCATACATAAGTTGCATACATTGTTCATTTCTCTTTAATTTTAAAATGATTTTTAGTGAGATACATTTTATCAACAAAAAAATACTATGAAAATTATTTATTTAAAAAAAAACTGTTAAACTTTCACAATACAAAGTCAAAAAAACCATAGCTAATTGTTATTTTCTTGTACAGAAAAAAACTTTACCGACCATGATAAAATTTTTATTTAAGAAATTTATATTGCCAGTAGATTTTGAAGACACGTGCGCGGCTGTCACGATTGAAATTTCATTTTTTTTACTTCAATAACTTATTGCAATCCCACGCTTTATCATGCATAAACCGTCAATAGTATAAACAATTTACAATAAACACATGACAAATAATAGAAAACGTTAGTTTGTGTGACAATTTGTCTATTAAAATATTGACACATGTGTACATGCAGCTCTTGCTAAGGTCAATGACATGAATAAAAAAATGCTCTTGATAAATTTATTCATCCACTCAATTGTAATGTTGTGTTATTATTATTTTTTTTGCTTCGACTTACTTGCAATAAGATGATTCTCCTCGTGCTGACGATATGCAAATTCCATCTTGTTTGCACGGATTTGGTGAGCATGAACTGAAGCCTAAAATCAAAAAAAAATATATATAAAATATCAATACAAATAAATACCATGACAAATATAATTATTTCAAGAATTATTTGTAAATTAGTTTAATCGATTAGTGTGAAATTATTACGATGAATTTTTTATTGCCCAGTGGGTTGTGTACATATCAGGTAACATGGAGGGTTAATGTAGATTATTTGACTCGAGAAATAAATTTAAGTGTTCTTCTCGGTGGCATTAAGAGCGAAGAATATACGAAGAAATAAAATTTAAAAAATCTAAACTGCTAAAAGAGAAAAAATAAATAAAAATAAAAAAAGTGTTAGCCAAACGACCAGAGGGCTTATCGAAGCTGATGGCAATTAGCCATCTACAGTGTATGTCCCTCAAGTGGTCCTCCATGAAGACGAGCAAAAAAAAAAATCTACTTTGTTAAGCATCAAAGAACCTTTGACAATATGCCGGGTAAAGTAAACTTTCATGTTGAAGAAGACGAAGAGTACATCATTGAAAATGAAAAAAAAAATGTCAATGACAATTTAAAAAGTTATTTTATTATTTAAATTGAAATATTTTATGCTTGAAATTTTAGTTTAAAAAAAAATTAAATATAATGTAGATGATGAAGTATAGTATGTGCATTTTTTTATGGAGAAAATAAAGTCACCTAAAGATTGTAATAAGAGTGCGACAAGTACGACACAGCATCGCACTCAAATGTCCAACTTGCAAGACGGATGAGATCAGTTAAACAAAACTGCCTTCGTGACAAATCCACTGTTTCCTCTTCTCAGTGTACTACTTTTGTATATTTTCTGTATAACAAAAGTATATATGTACTTTTATTTGTGTCTCTTTCACGCAAAAAGATCAAGTGCGTGACAAATGGATTTTTTTCATTTTATTATTGTTATTTTGTACAAAGTATTACTTTATTTTGTTTTATAAGAAATTTACTTAGAAATAGATAAGACGAGAGAGTACATCCGAGTAAACAATGTTTTAATGTCTCAATACATATTTAAATGTTTTTTTTTTTTAGTATAAATTTATAAAAATATCTGCAGTGCTAATTACTTTAATTCTCGCGTAAATTACCCGACTGAATTGCGGCTTCCTTCCTGCAGCAGATCATGCCACAGACATTTTTATGTACATTTGGTATTAAAAAAATGAATAATATATTTTTTTTTTGTCGTAAAATTAATGTACAATATTTTCTCTTTGAATGAGAAATTTTTACACTTGTTTTTTCGTTTTATTTTTCTTCTTTTTATTGACGAACAAAAAATTTGAATAATCGGCAAATGATCAATGGCATTTTTTTAAATTTATATAATAATATAAATTTTTATAATTACAAATTACGTGTCAATGACATTATCTTTTAGATAACTATTAAATTTTAAAAGGATAGTTAATGTGTTGAGAATATTCTCGTATATAGTTAATGTAGTCTCAATCAGGACGTGGGCGAGAGAAAAAAAAAAAGCAAACTGTCTGGATAAGAACGTAAATAAAATAAGACTAAATTTTTTTTTTTTCACCTCACGATATATATTTTCACGCGCCCACGCGATAGACATTATGTCTTGAGTGCACTTTTTGAACGACCAATTTCCTCATTAAATATCTAATTACATACAATCTTGAGCTTCTAAAATTAGATTTAAAAAACAAAAATTATTTCTTGAAATAAAAAAACTTTCTATCTAAAAATTCATAGGTCATTGATTATCAAATTAACATTTGCCAAAATTCAGAAGAACTAGATCATTCGATAGAAATTTCCTCGAAACAAAAAAAAAAAATTTCTAGAAAGTAAAAAAAAAAAATTTCAAATAACCGAAGAAGAAGAATCACAGATATTTGTCTGCTTCCGGGGTAAAATAATAATAATAATGAGAAAAAAAATTGATATTACGGTAGAAAATGAAAAAAAATTGTTTCAAGAAATTTCGTTTATCGAAATGATTGTTTCGATCATAAGCCCGATGACGCAGCTGAAGATGTCAATGAAAAAAAGTTTGCAAGATAACGAAGGTTCTTTTATTTGAATCGAGTATATAATTCGACACACATTTAAAGGTGCTATAAATTTATTTTCCATTAAAACATGGCTATAATATAAATGCATATTAATGCTTGAAGACGTGGACACTAAAAGTGTGTAGAAGGAGAACAAAAGAGCGTCGCCATTGCGATGAAAATAAGAGGAAAAAATGTATTAAAAAAATGATTTTTTTGTTAAATTTTGTTTTTTATTTGAGTGTATACACGTCTTCATGATATCCAAGTGTATATATAAGAAGGTATGTACAAAATAACATTAACAAAGTGATGACCCTCACACGGGTGTGCCCATCCTCAATGGGAGAAAACCGGTCGTCGACGAGATGATACGACACGAGAACGGTAGTCATAACTCACACCACGACTATAAAATTATTATTAATATATTTATGTATAATCAACACACAACAACAACAATAAAAACAATAATTTTGTTGCACTAATGAAACAAAATATAAAACAAATAAATATAACTCTAAAAAAAACTGGAAATCCATCAAATTCATCATGGAAAAAAAGTTGACGTCAGCAGAGTGAGATGAAAATGCAAAAAAATATTTATTATTTATGAATTTTTTTTTTTATTATTTGATGAGAAATAAATTCAAGAAGTGGAATGTGTCGTTCTATTTGTGCAACTTTTATAAAATCATCGATTCTTGAGACACTAAATAAGGCACCCTGTTGTGCAATGATATCTTGTCATTCTGAGGATTTTATGATTGTAATTTATTTATTTTTTCCACGCAACGGTATACTTGTTCCTATATACTAATTTTCTATCACTTTAATCTTCTTTTTTTTCTATTTTATTGACGGCTAAAGTATTGTAAATAGTTTTGTATTATTCATGACTGAAAATACTCTGAAAAATATTACAATATTTTTTGTTGTTTTATTTATTTTTATATTGATATGGCGAGGTTTCAAAATAAGCATCGCAATTTTCTTCTGTATACATATTCCATCATAATGATTACTCGTCGATATTACCTGAAGCAAATATATTTTACCAAAGTGCATGCACTTGGACAAGTCGTAAAGTTCGACTAAAAACGATAACCAATTTTTCATTTTACCAGAGGCAACATAAGACTCAACAGTTGATCCCATAAATCTGGTTGTTGAAAAAATCAAGTGGATATTTTTGTGTGATAAATAAAAAATATATATATGTATATACAATTTTGCTTCATTACATCGTCAAGGTAAAACTTTTTATGATTTGCAAACGAGTAAATTTTACTGTTTTCATAATATTTGTTTAATTTTTCCAACACGAAAAACATAAAAATGATTTTATTTAACGTTTAAAATAAAAATAAAATATAAAAATATTATTTATTGACAGCTTTAGTTATTAAAACTTATTTATATAACGATAATTAATCAAATACTGGATCGATAATGATCAATCGACATCCAGACAAACTTGAAGAATTGGACTTGGTAGCCTGAAGCAACGACTTATTATTAAACCACGTGATTTCAGTTTTGATCAGACATGTCAGGTGACAAGAGCCACATGTATCTCCAACAAATCAGTTGATAAAAAACCAATCAATCTACAAATGTTATGAAAATACAGGGTATCAAAATAGCTTGACACTCTGACGAATTTAACGAGTTCATCTTTGATCTAATAGCTCGAAGCTAAGCCATGTGATCCTCATCAACAAAAGTCGTGTGATTCAAATTAATCCAACAGGTGTGCCTCTATATAATAGAATATATGAGGTAAAAAATATATTCAGTTGTCTATCAACACTTAGCTAATCAGTACACAACAAGATATCAAAAGTAGTTGATCAATCATCATAACTTGTGTAAAACTTGGGAAAAAAATTATAAATAAAATGCAAATTTTCCTAGCTTTCTCGGTGCTTATAATCACAAATTTTATGGTAACATATGGAGCTCCATTAGGTTGGAATAATGTACCAATAGTATCACAAGGAAAAATGGCATTTTTGTATTTAATGGGTCAACAAGATGAAGTTGAAAAAACATGGAACAATTTTAAAAATAAAACACAACTATGGGAATCTGTGAAAAGCCTTGATGACAGTTTACCTGGATATGGATATATAAAAAGTGGAATAGTACTTCTTAATGGTGATCAAGACAAACGCGCATTGGAAATATTTTCATCATCTCATAAAACTACGTGCACTTGGGGTGGTTTTATGATTGGAAGTGTAACTGGAAGTCCAATAGGAGGTTCAGTTGGTGCTGTTGCTGGAAGCCTTGTAGCAGATGGAACATCATCTTTTTTATATAATAAACCAATGGGTATGATTGATCATGCATTACATTTGGAAAAAAAAACAACTAGCCAACATGTCGATGCTGCTTTGGATTTAACATTTACAGCAATCGGACCTAAACTTGGTGCTTCAGCAATACAAAGTTCAAAGAAAACAATTTCTTTACAGTTAGAAAGAACAAATCCAAAACAAATTTCAATGACATCAAGTGAGGTAGAAGCAGTTTTTTCAAATCCATCATACAAAAGTACAAAACCCTCAACAGGATCCAAATCATATGCTGAAATATTGATCAAACTTGACTCAGAAGAAAATAATCGTCAACGTCAAGCAAAAGAATAAACTCAAGTTAATCAGAACAATCTCTATCAAGCCTTGATACACATTTAAACTATTTAAAAATTATATTTCCAACACTCAAAGTGCAAATATATGAGCAAAAAAAAAATCAAAAAAACCTGGCAACATTCAAAATGAACTCTTAAACTTTTTTGCTTTGTAAATCTTTTTACCATTGCAAAATTTATGGTTGTTTTAATGTTCAATAGCCTTTTTATCGTTCCATTATTATCATCATAGAAAAGAAAAAAAAATAAATATATATAATCTACCTAGGCATTATGTTATCATTAAAAAAAAATAATAATAATTCTAGCTGAACAATTTTAAAAAAGATATAAATATCTATACCGACTAATAGTTTTGTCATTAATTTTCCACTTTAAACTTGAAAAAAAAAAAAAGAGCCATTAAGATAAAAACTTGATATATAAATTTGTGAAATGTTTTATTTTTTAAAGATAAAAAAGAATTGTTATCTAGAAATTTTTTTAGCGATAAAGGTCATTTATTACCTGTCCCATCATCAGTTGTAAATGCATATAGAGTAAGCAAGTAAGAAACAGTCAAACAGGACATGTCGGTTGTATTTGGTTGAGAAGGTAATATGAATTTTTAAAATAAGGGTAGTGATGCGGGCAGTAAAGAGGAAGGACGAATGAAAACATCTGCCGTTTTGGTTTGCCTTCAAATGGTTATATGTCCTTTCTGTCTCACTCAAAACACACACCACCACCATCATCATCATCATCATCATCCTGCTGCACCACATAAAATTACTACACGCACACATATATTCCCAACGATGAAAAAATAAATGGAAACAGCTAGTGGGGTCATTTTATATCTTTTTCTTTTTAAATAATATTTTAACATAAGGCTGTCCTTTAGATGGTCGTTTATTGTTACTAACCATTCAGAATATATATGATTAATCCAAAATGAGACTACCGATTGCAGCAGCAACAACAGCAGCAGCAGCAATGCAACTTGTGATATTCAAGCCAGCTTGATCCTCTCTTTTTATATATATTTTTATAAATATATATAGATTTATTTATAAATATAATAATCAACATTCTACATAGTGATGCACGCCAGGCTAAGACTGATCGTGCGTGCCGGCATTCGAGTCTCTGACGAGACTTTAATGCTCAAATTATATTTTTATTTTAAAACTTTAACATGGACTTTGTTGGGACTTTACCTGAGCTAATAACGACAGTATAAATATATTTTTATGTCAAGTAATGTAGCTTATTTTTTTTTTCTTTTCTATTTAAAAAATTACAAAGAAAAAACATCAAAAAATATATATCTGAATATAATTGTGTGATTAAGGTTATGACTCTATGTACTTTTTAATTGCCTATAAAACTTGGATCAATAATAATATTCAAAAATAATAATAAATAAATACAAATTTGTTCAATAATTATTTAAGCTTAAATAATTTTTTAAGACTAATTATTTGAATGGTCATTATTAGCTATAAATGGAGGATGCATTTATGTTTTTCAACAATTTAAAGCTGCAAAATATTTTATGCAATAATAATCGGTTTAAGAGTAAAATTAGCAGTTAAAATTGGAATATTATTTTATGCGTTAAATAAAAAAAGTGGTCAAACAGCTATAAGAAGATCGACGGGATCATAAATCCTTCCAAGTTAACGAGCCGGTGGTCAACGATTGATTTCTGTCATCCAATTTATTTTTAAAAATTTTTGACAAAGTTATTCTCTTTTAAATAATATCAACTGGCCGTTTATTTATTGTTTATATTTATTCATTAGAAATTCATACTTATGTTTGGCAAATAATTTTAATGGCTGTTTGTACATGAAAAGACGAATGAAATGATGGATCGTTTTCATTTTAAGTTGAATCATAATGAAGTGTTATAACGATCGGATATTGAATGTCGAGAATTGATCGATTCATTGGGTTCCAGTGTATTATAAAAGTCAGTTATTTTATTGACAAATTGATTTTCTTTTGATGCATAATAAATAATAAATAAATAAATAAATAAAAAATTGATATTAATAACTTCTTAATAATATCAACAGACAACAAATGAAAATAATAAAATAAGAAATCATTACACAAAAAAAAGAAAGAAAAATAAATTAAAAAAAAATTCATTAAAGAGGAAATAAAGGTTACCGACCCACTACGTGTGCGATCAAAACAATTCTCCCACGTGTTTCTCTTCGAATAAATATGTGCCCCAAGATAATTACGTGAACCTATAATTCGTAATTAATTTTAATTCACGCGCTGTAGAAATTTTTAAAACAAGGACAATGCATACATATACCAATGAGATTAGATGAGAAAGAAATATTATTATTTTTCTTTGCAAAACAGTAACAACAACGCGACACGCTTTCAATTTACCAGATTGCAATTGCAAACTTTTAAAACACAAATGTATACACATTGTTATCTGTAAATTACACAACATAATTATCAACTACTTGTTATATAAAACAACGCAAAAATATGATTTCAATATTAAAATTTATAT
>JAPYYR010001505.1:0-14672 GCA_030523065.1 Aphidius colemani
TTTGTTTAATGTTTTAAAATAAATAATTAATAAAAATTAACATATATATAATATTAATTTGACTTTATTTATTTATTTAATTGTGTTTTAATTATTTTTCTATCAATTTTATTTATCTTATTATTGTTCTGATACATTTACAAAAAAACTTAAATAATAATTAAATATTAATTTTGTTTAAACTTTTATTTTTTATTTTTCTTTAACAAAACATTTGTCATTTGACAATTTTTAAATGAATAATGAAAGAAAATATTAAGTAAATATTATTATTTTATGTTTGATAAGGCAAGTGTGTGAGAAAACTTAATAAATTACACTTGAAGATGAGAATACATTAAATAAACTAAGATTTTGACTGAAATTCTTTGTCGATGTCTTCAATTGAGTCTACTAGTTTTCTCCATTGTTCAACATTCAAAGAAATACCTAGATGAATGAAAAATAAATCAATTCATTGAGCTTTGTTCTAATGATAAAAAACAATATGATAAATGATTAATACCTTTTTTAGTTGGTTTCAATTCACCAGAACTTTTATCAGTGTACATTGTTCTGATGTCAATCAATGTTTTTCCTTTAAATTCACGAACAGTTACTTGTTTAAGATTACCAAGATCCCAAACATCATCTTGTTTATCTTCAGTACTTGATGAAGCTTTTTTACTTGGTGTTTTAGCAGCTTTTCCTTTTTTTTCGTCCTTCTTCATCTTTTTCTTCTTTGGCTTTTCATCCTGTTGATTTTTATAACAATTTTATTAATTTTTCAAGTTTAAATAACATATTTATCTAATGGAAAACTTACTGCACTGCTGTTGTCATCACTGCTATCAGTTGATGAGAGATATTCCTTTGATTTTGGCATTTTTACTAAAAATGTTTCCTACAAAAAGCAGAACACATAAGTACACTTTTTTATCATAATAAAAATACAAAAATACAAAGCATAACCTCAGTATTTCTTAAAAAATATTAAATTATAAATGAAATTAATTAATTTCTATGTTTGATTATTATTTTAGTAAAAGATTGCAGCTTATTTTATCTGACAGTAATTAAATGCATTACCTTGTAATCTTTATTTTTTTTCAGCTTAGATAAACAAACAATTATAAACAAAGAAAGCCGGTATTGAAAATAAAATAATAAATAATAAACGAGAGAGAAATAAGACTTATTAGAAAGAAAAATATAAAAATGGCGTAGCCAAAAAAAAAAAAAAAAAGAGCACGAAAATTTAAAAGATGTTTTAAGTAAAAACAATTGGAAACACCTCAAAGAAAAAAAAATCGTAATTTTATATAATAAAAAAAACATTTTACTTTATTATAAAGAGAAAAATTCTTCACAAATACATTTTGATATTGTCAATTTGCTTATAAACAATTACTTGTTATTGTAAAATGATTTTTAACAATTAAATTTAACATATTAATTAATATTGATCAATCACTATCATCAGCATTTCTCGATGATCTTGTAAGTAATCTCCGGCTACTTTCATCATCAGATCCAAATATAACATCTTCATCAGATTCATTATTAATCATTGAAAATGCTGGATTATCTTTGGCAATTGCTGTATCTGTATAATTTAATTTGATTAATTATTTAATCAAAAAATAACTTGAATTTAAGTATATGCAAATAAATGATTCTTACGTTGACCATAAACATTTGGTAAATTTGGTGAATACACATAAGCCATTGTGTAGAGATAAAAATTCAATAAGCCATAAAGTGCCATAAATTGTGCTGATGTTTTATAATAAGTTGATAATCTTGATGCAAAACTATCTTCTAAAACACCAGCACCAAATTTTCGTGATGTTACAACAGCACAAACAACAGCAACAACAATTGCAAGTAATGTCAAAAATTTTAATCGCATATCTGTAAAAAAAAATGCTCATATTATATAAACAATTAATCATATCAATGACAATAATTTATAATGAATAATAATTTTTTTGTACCAAAATAAGGCATAGAACGTAGTTCAGTATATGCTCGAAGTATCAAAAGCAATAGGTATCCAATGTAAACACCTCCCATTGTAAAAAAAAATACTTTAAATCCCTAAAAATATCAAATAACGAATTAAATATCAACCAGCTTACATTGTATTATTGTTTTAAAATAAATTGTCGACTTGCATAATAATTGGAAGTATCAAGAACGTAATTGTAAGTTGGATCTTCAAGTTCAGTACATCTTAGCCAAGTTGCAAGTGTCAAAGCTGCACCCCATAGACATCCAATAATCACAAATTTTAGTAGATAAAATGTGGAAAATCTTCTCTCATTCTATTGGAAATTAATAGCTCTATTAAGACAAATTCAATCAATATAAAATGAATCAATTTTACCTGACGAAGACCATGATAAACACATAGCCAAAACATTAAAATAGCACATAAAAATGTTGTCTGCATTACTGCATCCAACATACCAGGTATCCAAGAGTTTGATAAAAATATCAATGGAAAAAAAGGATCTAAAAAATTGAAAAAAACCGTCATTGTTTGATAAACAATAATTATAAAATAAATTAATAAAATCTTACTGTTGTAAAGAACTAAAAGTGGCAATAAAATTGACACCCATTTTTGTTCAATTGACCAATCTGTTGTTGGATATTTTCTAAGTGAATGACCAAACCAACACTGTAATTAAACAACAATAAAACAATGAAATAATCAATTGAATGATAAAAAAATAAACAAATAATTCATACCATTACGAAAAATGTTGACAGTAAAAATATAAGTCGAAACCATATTTCGATTTGTGTAAATGCTGGATTATAACTCTTAAACTGTTGACATAATAATTAATTAAAATATATAATTGATTATTGTTTGATAAATATAATCAAATTGCAAATAAACGAAGTGCTTACTGACGTAAAATCTCAAATCCTGTATTTGATAACGACGATGAAAACTTTCAAGACCATAAAAACGTACAGTTATCATGTAATAGCTATACTCAAGTGTTCCAAGATGAGCAACAACAAATTCTTCACATGTTTGTCTTTCACATTTTAAATGTCTTGTTCTGGTTTCAAAAAAGAAAATTTAATTATCATTAACATTAAATAACTTTTAAAATTACAATTAATTATTGTTATACCTATTGTGATCAGCATCTGTTGAAAGAACAGATGTTAGTTTATTTTCTCCAATAAATCCATCAATTGATACAGCAACTTGAAATGTCTTGTCATATCTTTCATCTAGATATCAATTAAAATAGATAAATAAGGCTTATCAATATATTTAAATATAATAATGTTTACCATCTGTATTTGACGTTGACAATTTAGCAATAACCCATAATTGTTGACAGTAAGTTGTTAGTGCTGGTGTTTGCATGATAAATGGTCCACTTGACATTTCACTATTATTAACATGTGCTTGTTGTTCAGTTGTTGATGTTATTGGTGGACCAGCAAGTCCAATAAATACTGATAATCCAAAACAAGCAAAAAAACCAACAAATACCATAAAAAATTCTCTCTTATGCATTGAATATAATCTCATTGGTACAGATCTAAAATTAAAATTACCAAAATTAATAAAACAAACAGGAGTTTTTTTTTAATTTAAATTAGATAAATACCTTTCAC
Source organism: Aphidius colemani (assembly GCA_030523065.1). Classification (NCBI taxonomy): domain Eukaryota; kingdom Metazoa; phylum Arthropoda; class Insecta; order Hymenoptera; family Braconidae; genus Aphidius; species Aphidius colemani. The sequence continues at coordinate 3,631 of JAPYYR010001505.1, forward strand.
ATCTATCATGATGATAAGCTGGTGCAATGTACTTGTTAAACTCACTGAATAAATCACTGAATTGAGCCAAAGTATTTCGTATTCTTAAATTCCAACTACTAGAAGGAAGATGGTATGAATAACCCAAACCAGTACCATCCATTGTGACTCCAATAAACCCAGATTGATCTAATCATTTTAAATAATTTATTTGATTATTATTCTTTTTATAAATACAATTTTTTAAGCTGTTAAAATAGACAAATGTTTATTATTATTTACATTACATGTTTACAAACAAATGAAAAGAAGATTTCTTTTTTTTTTTTCGATATTTTTGACTATTCTTTTGATGAAATTAATATTTAAAATAATGAATTAATACTGAATAATTAAAATGAAGTAAACATATTTAATTTACAAGCAAATAAGCTGATTTACTATACCTTTTGTTTAGATAAAAAAATTGAATTATACCTACAATAAATTTATTTATATAAAAAGCAAAATTAAGTAGAATATAATTTATTATAGGACATTTAATTTAGTTAAATATACAAAAACAATGAAATAATGCGTCACAATAATAACATAAAAATTGAGTAGTAAAATTGGAGGTGATTCACATACTGAAATAGAAAATATATTAAACAGATTGGTCCTAGTGACTTGCGCATGGGATTTATTGATTATTTTATTCCATCAGAATTATTGTCAGTGGAGCTGTAAATTTATTTTGATGAATAAAAAACGCAATTTATAATTTTGACATGATTAAAAAATAAAATATATATTTAGTCATTGAATTTATTTACACAATACAAAAGATAATTTTGATTGTTCAAATCAATCAATCGAAAAAAAAAAAAAAAAAAAAATGTATATTTTAAATAAAAGTCAATATTATTTACATATAAAAATTGTAAAGTTGATAAGTGTTATTTTGAGTTGTGTTGTTTAATCCCAGTATTTAATTTTACCATCCCAACCAGCTGTTGCAAGTCTTGATGGTTCATGTGGATGCCAAAGTGATGATATACAAACACCATCATGTGCTTTCCATTTTTTATATAACTTAGTTGTCTTCCAGTCCCAAACATAACACTTGCCATCAGCATCACCTGACACAAGATAACTCATGTCTGGTGAAAAGTCAATACCACAAGCATAACCAGCAACCATATGACCAGTAAATGTCTTTTTACGATTCATTTTAAATCTATTTAATGCTGAGAATATAACAATTTTATTATCCATACTTTGACAAGCAAGCCATTTTTGATTTGGTGATGGTGTAACTGCTGGCATTGAGTGCATTGTTGGATCAGCAATGTATTTCATATCAACTGGTATATCCCATTCCCATACACGAAGACTTTTATCATCAGATGTTGTTACAAATCTACGATTTTCATCAACAAATGTTATTGTATTAACAGCACCCAAATGACGATCATATTCTTGTGTTATTTCACCAGATCTTGTATCCCAGCATATAATTTTTTTATCACTAGTACCAGCAACAAATAAATGTTGTTTATCTGGATCTGGATGAAATTTAGCACAATATGGTATTTTTCTACTTGTAAAACGACTTATAACAGCACCAGTTTCAGTATCCCATAATTTAACATAACGATCATAACCAGCTGATAAAAATCTTGTTCCTTCATTGTCAAAACTAATATCACGTACAGCTTGACGATGACCATAATATGTACGTACACAACGTCTATCTTTATATACTTCCCATAGTTTTACTCTACAATCCATACTACATGATAATAATAAATGTGCTGTTTTTGGAAACCATCGAATTTGTGATATACCCTTTGTATGACCTTCCCATGTGTGTATTTGTGATTTTGGTAGAAAACAACGTTCTGGTGGTGAATCAGAACGTAAATTAACACCAACATCCTGTGGTGCATGAAGAAACGAACGTCCTTGATAATCAACAGAATCTTTAATATGTAATACTGTTTTTTCTTCAATTGGTTTTTCTTCAGTTGGTTTGCCTCGTTTATGTCTTTTAGCTAATATTTCTTCTAATTCAGCTGATTCTTCTTCAGATGGCTTTAATACGCGTTTTTCATCAACATAACCACCCCAAGGACCAAGAAAACCTTCAATATCTGATGCATTATCATTTTTATTTCTTTTTCTTTTATCGGCCGGTCTTAATGCAACACTTTCAAATACTGTTTTTCCATTTTGTTCTTCAGCTGCTTCTATTGCACCAATTATTGATCTACCTTCTTCTAAACTTCCATCAATTGTTGGATCCAATGCATAGCCTATGATTATAATCATAATTAATTCATTATTTTCTATTTAACAAGTACATTAACAAAAAAAAAATTACATCAAATTGTATTAATAACTTACCATAACTTTGAAATGTTCTTCTTTGATTTTCAAATTGAAATTCACTTATGTGAGCTTTTTCAACATATCCAGATAGTATATTTTTAGAGGCACGTTGTTGCTCAGTTCTAAATGGATTTTCAGGACCAACATCTGGAGCAAATAGCTCTTCATATCGAGGATTATGTTTTATTTCTTCAAGTGTTGAGTCTATATGTCTAACACACAATTCAGAGCCCTGAAATTCAACAAAATAATCATAAATATATCAACAATACTCACACAGTATTATTTTTTTTTCAATAAAAACAAAAAAAAACTTACTGTTGGTACAACTTCTGGTGCAGCACAAATTTTTAATGATAATGATGTTACTGATTGATCAATGGGTACAAATTTTTCATTTAACTTTAAATTATCATTATTTTCATTATTTATAACCTCATCTTTTTGTATTGACTTGTTTGTTTCATTATTTTCATGGTCACTGTTATCATCACTACTTGCATATCCTTGCAAGCTCAACATTTTTCTTAATATTGAATTATTAATTTGTAAATTTATTTGTATTTATTATTGTTTATATGTTTGATGACAAAAAATAAAATATGTTGATTGACAAGATACGTATCTTGTAAACACTTTACACTTGTATGTACTATGTTGATCTAATTTTATTTGTGAATATGGCCGTCATAATTCTAAACCCACTAAGCATGCGCAATTTACATAACGTTTGTTTATTTATTCAAAAATAAATAAACTAAATTAGACAAAAATTCATGGAGAAATGGAAAAATAATATTTTAATTCATCTAGGTATCAAGAGATTATACCTGTTATTATTTAAATTGAAAAAAAAGTAAACAAAACAAGGCGCTTGTGTGTGTGTATGTGGGTTTTTCTTATGTGTATCATATGTGTGTCAGTGGTGTCATGATTAGATGATTAGTTTTTAAATTTGCCACGGTGTATGGTGGTGGTTGTCTTATGTTGTCAGTTTGTCACTGCCTTATTTTATTTCAATACACAAGTGTAATTCAATAATAAATAAAAGAAATTTACCTGCAATCATTGAATGGATATTAATATATTAAATAATAGAAAATAACATACTTTATGAAGTATGAATTCACCACCAGAATTAGATACAGTTTATCAGGCTGTTTATACATTATACACTAATCCAGATCCAACTGAAAAAGAAAAAGCGTCAGCATGGCTCGGCGAATTACAAAAATCAGTAAGTTTATTTATCATTATCAGCAAAATAAAATTTAAATTTACAAATAAATTGACCTACATCTTTCAATAATTGTTCAATAATATTTCGTTAATTAATTATCAATTTGTTGAATGATTAAAATCAAATTTAACATAACCTCTTGTAATAAAAAAAAATACATATAATACAAAGTGTCATTTAATATATTATCATTAATAAAATAATTTTTTTTCATCTTAATTAATTTAATTAAATAGGTTTATGCATGGAAAGTATCAGACGAAATGCTTCAACAAAAACGAGATGTAGAGTCTTGTTATTTTGCTGCTCAAACAATGAGAACAAAAATTGAATTATCATTTCATGAATTACCCACTGATGCACATACATCACTTAGGGATTCATTGCTTCAACACATATCACAAATAAATGAGCATACAAGTACAATAATTGTTACTCAGGTATTTAAAAAATAATAATAATTTAAATGTTTGTTAATTAAATGTTATTTGTCAAATTATTAAATCAATATTATTTTTAGTTATCAATAGCACTTGCTGATTTAGCTTTACAAATGTCATCATGGCAATCACCAGTTATTGATTTAATCAACAAATTTGGTGGTAATCAAAGCAGCCTGTGGCCACTGCTAGAAGTCATGACAGTACTTCCAGAAGAAATAAATTCTAGATTTCTCAGGTAATTATTAATTGATAATATTCAATTATCAACATTATTAAATGTATTTATTTATTAATTTAGACTAGGAGCTAATAGAAGACAATGTGTAGTGATGGATCTTTCAAATGCTGTCGATACAGTAATTAAATTTTTGGTAAGATATATTTATTTATTGTTTAAACTAAATGACAAATCAAAAATATTCATTAATATTGTTTTAATATTTTAGAGTATGTGTTTAAAAAATGGTAATGATAATGTACAAATTAACACAAGAGTATTAAAATGTTTTAAAAGTTGGGTAAATGTACATGCTATACCATTGGAATCAATGCCAAATAACGATGTTGTTGCATATGCCTTTCAGGTAAGATAATAACTTGTAAATAAATAATAATATTATTTATTTATTTATTTATTTATTTATTTATTTATTCATTAGGTATTGGGAAATTATTTATCAAACTCACAATTACATGAAACAGCAGCTGATTGTATTTGCATAATACTTCAAGAACTAGAAGAAGAAAATTGTCATTCAAAAGTGACTATTGAATATACGACATGTTTACAACAATTACAATTGGGATTATTTACAAATGTCATGTCACTTGAACAACCATATCATTTATCAGTTGCACATGAAGAAAATGAAAAATCAATAAATTATTGTCGTATATTTACTGAATTAGCTGAAACATATTTAAATACAATTGTACTAGGTAGTACTGGTGATAAAAAACATTATGCTATTAAAATATTAGATCTTGTATTAATGTGTGTTGGTCATCATGATTATGAAGTTGCATTAATAACATTTAATTTATGGTTCAGACTATCAGAAGCTCTGTATCGTCAAAATATTGATGATTTAACTACAATATTTAGACCACATATAGAAAGATTAATTGGTTCTCTTTGTAAACATTGTCAAGTTGAACCAGATCATCTTGGTTTAATTGAAGATGGTAGTGGTGGTGAAGATTTAGTTGATTTTCGTGGACGTGCTTCTGAATTAATAAAAGATGTTGTATTTGTTGTTGGTAGTAGTCATTGTTTTCGTCAAATGTTTGCAACATTAACTGGTATAAATGATAATCAACAAGGACAATCAACCATAGTAAGACAACCAACATGGGATTTAGCTGAGGCAGCATTATTTATAATGCAAGCTGTTGCTAAAAATATATTACCTGAAGAAAATGACGTTGTACCAAAAGTTGTTGAGGCAATATTAAATGTACCAGATAATACACATATTGCTGTACGACATACAAGTATATTATTACTTGGTGAATTATGTGAATGGATTAATAGTCATCCACAATCACTTGAGCCAATATTAAATTTTTTATTATCATGTTTAAATCAAAAAGGACTAGCAAGTGCATCATCAAGTGCATTACACAGTATATGTACAGCATGTCCAGAACATATGGCATCACATTTTCCTGGTTTATTACAAATTGCACGTTCACTTGATACATTTCCAATAAGTAATGAAGCTGCTGTTGGTTTATTAAAAGGTGTATCATTAATACTTGCTAGATTACCATCAAATGAAATAAGCACAGCAATGAAAGAATTATGTTGGTTTCAAGCAAAACCATTGTGTCAACTTGTTGAATTACAAGGTATACCAGTAGAACGTGGTACTAAAACAGATCCAGTATTGTGGCTTGATAGATTAGCAGCAATATTTAGACATACAAATCCACATGTTGATAATCAAATTGATATACATCCTTGTCAATCAACAGTAACCGATATGTGGCCAGTATTTTCAAGTGTATTTAATAAATTTCAAGGTGATCCAAGAATTATGGAAAGATGTTGTCGTTGTTTAAGATATGCTGTACGTTGTATTGGACAACGTGCTGTACATTTACTTGAACCAATTGTCGAACAGATTGTACAACTTTATTCAGCAAATCAACACAGTTGTTTTTTATATCTTGGTTCAATTCTTGTTGATGTATATGCTGCTGATCATGCTTGTGCTTCTGGTCTTGTACGTATGCTTGAAGCATTTATTGGACCAACATTTACAATATTACAAGTAACTGATGGTTTAAAAAATCATCCAGATACTGTTGATGATTTATTTCGTTTATGTGCAAGATTTTTACAAAGAGGACCAATTGCATTTTTACATTCAGCTGCATTAAGTAGTATTATTGATTGTGCAATTATGGCATCTTCACTTGATCATAGAGATGCAAATGCTTCTGTTATGAAATTTTTTTATGATTTTCTACACAGTGGACGCAATCATGATGAACGATCAGATTTTACAATAAGACGTCAACTAGTACAAAGTATTTTAGCAGAAAAAGGCAAAGCATTAGTTACAAATTTACTACAAGCTGCTGTATTTTCATTATCAACATATATGCTTCAAGATGTTGCTGATGTACTTATTGAGCTCACCCTGACTGATGGAGCGGTAAATTTATTAAATTTTATATATAAATTTTTTCCAATAATCAACACAATTCATATATCTATTTATTTATTTTGTTTAGTCAATGGCAGTTTGGCTTGAGGAAGCAATAAAGTCAATGCCAACACAAAATTCAGTTGGATTACCGAGAGCAACACCAGAACAACTTCTGGAATTTCACAGTACAATATTGAGGTAAAAAAACTTTTATTTATTTTTTATTTTTTTCCATTAGTGAATCATGAAGTATGTAAGGAATTTAACGCTTGAATTTTTTATTTACAGGACAACAGACTCACCGAAGACAGTGATGCATGCCTTACGAAATTTTGCTCGTTTATATCGTTGACGTGAGTTTTAAAATGAATAATAATAAACAAAATGAAAAAAAATAAGCTTAATAAATAATTGAATAAAAATGTCAAGTGCTAAAGAAAAATTAAATAACAAAAAAATAATGAGAGAGAATGACAGCACCTCTGTTTACGAATCCATTAATGCTATAGAAAAAAAAAAAAAAAAAATTGAAATTGCAGTTATTTTATTCACATGTAATGTTGGACAATATTGATAAATATAAATTTTTTTTTTCAAGTGCAATGTATGAAATAAAATCTCTGACAATATAAATAATATCGACATGAAAATAAAAATATACAATTTAATTTTTGACATTCAATTTACTATAATTAAATTCAACTCAATCGTTTGTGTTTTTAAATAATAATAACTTTTTAATTTGTGAGTTTAAAATAATCATTTAGACAAAGTGATTAGACATAATTATTACTTTTTTAAATTTGTATAACACTTTGTGGATAAAAATACTGCATGTTTTTTTTTGTTTTTTTTTTTACAAAATAAATTTTTGTAATATATATTTTAATGAGCATTAATTGAGTGATCAAGTGAGTTCATTTCTTTTTTATTTTTCGTGTTGGTGCGTGAAAATATGACATTTACGTTAAATAAATGATGATTATTATGAGTGAAACAGTCTTTATACATTTATGAATATAAAGAGAACAATGAAAATAAATAAATAAATGTGTAAAAGTTATTAGGAAAGATATAATATAAAGTGAATTGTACACATCTCTCTCTCTCTCCTCTCTCTTTCTCACTCTCTTTTGTATAAAGAGAAGATATGTACTACTGATCTTATAAACACCAAGTTGACAATGCATTTTTACAACAATCAATTCCATGATTCATCTTTATATATAAATAGTCACATCCTTATATACATTCTAAATACCTGAAGTTTAAATAAATATTGTACGATTATGTCTTTGCAATAAATTATTTTGCATTTTATTATTTTATTCATTGTCTTTTGCCTTATTTTTTTAAATAATTTATATATTTTTATAATTGAAATTTAATAATATTTTTTAAATAACAATACGTTTTAAATTATTCATTTTATTTTAGATATTTATTTCTATAGAATCGAATTAAAATAATACAAGATTCAATGTGACTCAAGTTTATCAAATAAACTCAAGAGTCGAGTTTGAGTTTTTTATTTAGGAAATTGTTCAAGATTTTTAGTCATGAGTCATCAATGACTCACTTTAGCGAAATTAAAATAAAATAAAAAACAGCAAAAAGCAAAGAGAAAGTGATTTTGATCAATAAAAAAACTTTATAATCGAAATATTAATTGAACATTATTGTTGATAATTTAAATAATATATTTTTTTAAATTTATATTAACAACAATAGTTTAAAATAATAACATTGTTTATGATTTGTTGCCAAGAGAAAATATTCCATAAAATTTTGTGGGCGTACATGAGTTTTTCACGCTCAATGCTTTTGAATATATTTTCCATTAAACTTTTTTTTTTTTTTTTATTGTTTTTTGCAACAGACTTTATCTTCTAGACAGTGTATAAAAAATTAAAATATAAAATTGCAAATGACGTAAGCTGCCTTGAATATAATTTAAAAGAACATAAAAAAGAATAAAATTCATTTTTAAATTGAAATGATTTGTTGAATCAATTAAAAGTAAAAATAGTGATACGTAGAATAAAAAAAATAGAAGAAGATTGAAGTTGGTGATGGGTTGATAGATAAAAAAAAAAAAAATCTATTTGGAGCAATTTCTGAACTTTACCCTATCATCGATGATGGTGGGCAGTGACGCGTTGCTGAGCAACGAGACAGCCAGACTGCCGTCTGCAAATTCGTTTCAAAGGTGTGGGTCTGTAATACAACAACCAAGGGATCGAGACTTGAGACATTTCTTGTCTTTAAGGGAACGAGTTATTCTCTCTGATATCACCAAATAAAAAAATCTCTATTTAAAGATTAAAAATCTGGATGCTTTCTAAGTATTTAACTTGAAAAAACTAAAAATATAATATTTATTTAAATTTGTTGATGGGTTCTTTGTCTTATCAGTTGTATACTGGAGCCATGTGGTCTTGACGACACAGAGATATAAAGAGGGAGGAAGATAGATAATTGAGAATAAAAAAAAATTATATATATTGAATTAACGTGAGGATTTACTGGTGATGGGGCGTCGTGGAGCATCATCAGACAGTAAAAGAAAGATAATAGTTTTTAGGACTTGTCTGGAAAGAAAAGAGCCAGAGCGAGGTCAGTTATCCACACCAGCATACCACACCCGTTTTCAAAACGTTAGATAATATGTTATCTACCTTTTCAATAACAAGAAATTTGGAGAAAATAAATTAATCTGTTAATTCAAATTTTTATCGATAAACCAATATCATTTGTTTTAATTTGATTAACTAATTTTAAAATATTTTATTGTCCACAAAACACTCATTTGATAAAATTGAGCAAAAAACATCTTACTGATGTTTTAATATATTTTTTTTTTCCTTTCAATGATTTTCTCTTTCATTCAAAGAGAAAAATAAATTTAATGACTTTTATGTTGTAAATTTTTATGCTCCAATCGTTTTAAACTCACCGGAACTAATAAACATGAACAAAAAAAAAAAATATAATTTATTATTAAAACATCATGCTGAAGCATTTACCGATAGATAAATTTTTTTTTTTTTAATTTTAATATAAAGCCTTGGCCTTGAACTATATATTCTGATATCTTAAAAAAAAAGAGTTATTTTAAAAAATTAAATAACAGGAAAACTGAAAACTTTATTTCATTTTTGTTGATAAAAATTATTATAAAAAAAAAAAAATAACATCTAACGAGATTATATTTAATGAGTTGATATCAACCACTGTGTCATTGATAAGAAACTAAATAGTCATCTATCCGTTTGAAATTACCAAAAATAATGAAACTCTCTAAAAATAACCCAACAAAAAACAAGTACAATCAATAAAGCAATATAATAATTAAAAAATGTATTAAAAAAAATTAAATAAACTCTTCTTGATCAGTTCTAACCAGTCGAAAATTAAATATATATTTTTAGGATAAAACGTTACGTAAGCATAAGCCTAGCTCCAAATGAATTTAAAAATTTTACCACGTGTCTACAAAATTGAAAAATAATTGAATAAACCACAAGGATAGATAATAAAACGATTTATTTATTGTATTGTTTATTAATAAATATTAAAGGGTTCATTAATAGCATCTATTCGTCCCTGTAATCTGCACATAAAATACTCCGCCCTATACTGCGCCAATATAGTAGTCGCTATGGCATAAAATATACATTACATCATGTTACATTATTTTTAAATATACACCACCTTGTACTGCAACACAATACGTTCAATAAAAGCTAAATTTTATATATATTTATTTAATTGTATCATCGATATATATTTTTAAATGAAATTTTTTCATTTACCCTTGACACACAATTAGAAAACATTTATATCAAAACAGGGACAATTTTTATAATTAGTAATAACGCTTTTAAAATTTTAAAAAAATTAGCAATAAATAGGTAAAATAAAGGCAAAGGGATGAGGGTTATTCGGTCGCACTTGGAGTAATTTTTTTTTCATTTTTTCAAGTCGGCTTGTTCATAGCACTCTTGTGGTATAAATACACAAGTGAAAATGATAAAAAAAAAAATTAATTAAACCAGAAAAGACCGACCTGGTGAAGGTGTAACCCCGGGTGAAAATTTCCCTGATGAATTCACAATTTATCTATCTTCTTATTCACATGAAATTGTTATCCTTCGGTAGTCTCTCTTATTTTATTTTTTTTATATACACTGTGTCTGGCTGTCTGGATCTTCACAGTATATATACCCTTATAAAACCTTGTAAAATATACTTCTTATGTATATACATATACCTCGAAAGAGATAAATACAACGATTTTTCAAGTAAATGTATATGTGACTATGCCAAAGCATCACCATCATCATCATC
>JAPYYR010001506.1:0-18929 GCA_030523065.1 Aphidius colemani
AACATATTATATTGAATGTTTGTGTTAAACATATCATAAAATAACGCGACTTCTCTCATGCATATCCGCCCTTCCATAAATTTATTGAACTGTCAATATAATAACCAGCTAATTAATTACCAAATTTATTTATTTATACACACATGTCCAACAGATATTTGTATTTCTCGAAAAATATTTGACATATTATATTTGACATTTCGAAATTATTGATTAAAATTCAATTGAATATTATCAATATTAAAACTGAAAAAAATAAAGATGTATTTTCATGTATCTTTTTTCTCTCTGTCCAGGCATTCAATTTTTATTTTCAATATAAAATTTAGTTAAATAAAATAAAAGTTATTAAAAATAATATTAATAAATATGTTTAAAACAAAAAAAAAACAATTTCCTCTTCTTTTATTCTCTCTGTCTGTAAATAAATTAGTTTTTAACTTTCAATTTCTGGATGATAAAGGTATTAAATAACACATTCAAACAAACATAAATGCATTGACTTGAAATAATATATACAATTAGTAATCTGATAGTGAATGATGAGAGAGAAAATCGTGAGTTCATCCTAAGGCTACAATGAGATTTAACGTATAAAATCCAAGTCACGTGTGTCTCTGGATTGTTATAACAGTTCACTGTATTTTGCGATTATTGGCTTGGGATTATAATGTGCAACTTCCACACACAGACACAGTCACATGTATAAATTTTCGAGTATACTATACACTGAGGAATATAAGCTAACGTTGAGCTCAGTTTAGATGCATGAAATCGATGATAAGCGTATGTGTTTCGTAGTGTATGGAGTGATATTGAATGCAACGATAGGTGATACATCCACCATTTCTATATCGACTACTACTGTTACGATACCAGGGAGTAATTTGCCTTTGATTACCATGACAGTCCAGCCATCTCGCATATAACAATTGCTCAATAGATGTTCTATTATCGTGCGTGATTAATTTTAATCAATATGCATTGCCTTTATCATTTGCATGTCATATTTATCCGGATAAAAAAAATGTTTATTCTATAATTTTTCAAGGATTTTTCATGGCTTTGCAAAGTGTCTTAGTGATTTTATTATTTTAAATAATTTCATTGTAATTTATAGCGATTTTAAATCAAATCGTTATGTGATTTCACTCGTAAAAATCTCTCGTCAATTTTACTTGTAAAAAAGAATTGTATTTTTTTTATTTTTATTAGTGTTTTCAATCTATTCATTCAAATTTCAATTTAATCAAAATATATATTGATGAATACTTGATATACATTCAGCCATTTTAAATCAAGATTTGCATGAACCTTTCATCTTGTTTCTTTTTCTGAATACGTATTTTCTTTGCTACTAATCTTCAACGTTAGGGAATAGACGAGCAGAGCTTTTTTCTCTTTTTTTATTTTCATTTTATAGATACATGTATATTCTGATTTTTTTTATTTACTTATTTTTATTATTATTTCGCATTTTTTTTTTACTATCTCGTCTTACGGAAGCCTTATTTTTTATGGTACATAGAATAGTGAATATTTGATGAACATTTGATATGTCATCCATCAAATTCAATTGAAAATTATATAAAATTTTAAAAATGTCATTCAATTGAAGCTGATTTTTTTCCAAGTTTTATTTATTAAATTTTATATTCTTTTGTTGATATCCAGGTAGAAATTGAACCTCCGTTTGACGTCGATCCAGAGAGAGCCCTAACACAATTCCGTGAGGAACTGCTTGTCTCTTAATCTTCCTCATAATTTTGTCAAATCTCACGGAATTGTGTCAGGGCTCTCTCTGGATCGACGTCGAATCGAGTGATTGTAGCGTAAAGAGACGTCGACTGTTAGAAATCGGCTTAGAGAAGCTTTTTATAATTTTAATTAGAAATTGTTAAAAAAAACTTACCGGTTTGCCATTGATGCTCCAGTGCAAGTTCGCTCTCGGTATTGACGGCCATGCGGTACAATTTGCAGTAACATTTTCCCCAACTGCGTAATGCGATGACAAGCCTTTAATTTCCGGGCCTCGTTCTGGTAACGCTAAAAACGAAATGAAAATATATTTTATTTACAAAAATAAAAAAGCCATGATGATCATTTAAAAATATTAATTATTATTAATGAGATTATTCTAAATTCATCGTCATTGTAATTGTGAATTAATGAGAGATAAAAATATTGTATAATTGTGGATGAATAATTGTGGGTGTATTTGGTGATACATGTATGTACACTTGACAAATCATGTGATCAATCACTTGCTTTATCGCAAGTTGACCCCATAGCACTGGATCGTTGAGTGTCCCTAATGATATTAATTGGTGCACGGGGATTACGAGGAACATTTTGGTGCACCATGGTGATCGTTTCACTCTGGTATGCTCAATTTAACATCATTAACCAGTTTGAAAATTAAAGTGAGCAATATACAGTCGAAAGAAAATTATCTAAGGATCAAGTGGAATTCAAATTTAATCTGATTTATTTCATGTATAAAAAAAAATTTAAATTATACTTTTTTATAACTTTAACATTACGAGTTTCTCATCAATTCAAATAGTTTGTCAGTTTTATGAAATTTCATTTAATTTTTAAATTCAATTTCAAAAATATTCATTGCAGTTAAAGTTTACGGTTTGATTCAGCATAAAAAGTAATTTTCAAGTTGTTTATTTTACATGTTCATCTTGTCATCCATAAAAATCAGTTGTACAATTTGCTAGAAAATTTTACAAAGTAATTGTGAATTTGCTTGATTTTTTTACATGGATTTTTTTCAAGTATTAATATTGCATTCTACAACATTTTCCGGTTATAATTTATATTTTTTTTCGGAGTAAATTAAGCAGCTCTCGAGGTCAAAGTATTCACATAAAAATCCCGAGATTTTGTTCGAGTGGCTGTTGACATTAACGAATTGTCATCGTAAGTTTATTTTGTTGACAAAATAAATGAAAAAATTCTATGACATATTGACTTCTAGTCATATTTACATATTTTATTTTTCTCCTGCACAAAGTATCTCTTTCAGTAAAAAATTTACAATTTTATTTTTTTCTTTTGCAATCGGTTGGTTAAAAATGGTTTTACCAAAAGCACTCACCATTTCAATCTACCATGTTCAAGAGAGGTCTCAATTTTTCTTTTTCCTTTAAATTTAATTTTTTTTTTTTTCCATTTTCTGGTTTACCATTTTTTTTTTTATATTATCTTTTTTTTTTTTTTTGCGTTACGCCACTAAAGAAACTACTTCCGACAGCGTCTCTGAATATACCTTCGCCGGTGGCACTGATGTCAAGGAATGGAAAGTAGAAAGGAGAAAAAAATATAGCAAAGGAACGAGAGTGTAAGGAATGAGTTTTCCTTATATAAAAAAAAAAAAAAAGTAAATAAAAAAACGGGTTACTTCTCCGGAAGAAGCCTGACGTCATTTCTCTTGGTTTTTTTTTTTTCTTCCTTACACTATTCTCTTTGAACGTTAAGTATGAATATTTATAGAATCATGAATATTTACGATACTCAAATGCATATATATGTAAGGTAAAGTTGTAAGACTTTCATGTATATATAGAAAATTTTATCGTTAAAATAAGGGCTACACAAATACAATGTTAGCTGATGTATTATGTAGTGTTGGTAAATTGTCTACGTCCAGAAAATGGTAATATCTTGAACGTTGTGAAAATTTGCAAGACAAATATAACCAACGGATATACGACCACAGTTAAGTCATTAATCACTTTGCTAATCTTCTTATTGGATTTGTTTTTATATTCCATTTTTAAGTCTAATAATTTTCGCTACCAGATTGTTCTTTTTTTTTTTTGATAAACAAAAATTTCATTAAATAAAAGCAAAAAACTACTTGATTATTTATCTAAATAAATTATTGGCTACCCAGGTAGAAATTAAACCTCCGTTCGACGTCGATCTAGAGAGAGCCCTAACACAATTCCGTGAGCCTTGACAAAGTCCTTAATAAAACAGATTTTTTATTAAAAATTTCAAAGCAAAACAAATTCAATTAAATAGAAGCAAAAAAAGTATTCAATTATTTATCTAAATAAATTATTGGCTAAATGTTGACTTAGTTTTAATAAAATATTAAAATAAGGCAATGAAAATTCACAGTTGAAATATACATGTGTGTTTGCTTGATCCACATCAGATCCTTTGCTAGTTGTTTTAATTCAATTACGACTTGCAGTTGACCTAAATGTTTAGTAAGCTTTGATATACCAAGCACTCGTTTAATTATCAAATTAATCCAACTACCCCTTATGTATGTTAGTTCCATTTTGGCTTTATCATTTACCCTGAATGTGATTCTATATATTTAATACACTCGACCAACAAGACACGCTTATTTCTCGCATGCGCTTTTAAAAAATTTCTCTATCATTATTATCAAATCCCTATTGCTGCATAATAAGGCTTATCTTACTTATTACATATTTATTTATTCATATTTCATAATAAAAAAATATTTTATATTCAATTATTATTTTATTTATTGACAAAAAAAATTATAGGGATCAGATATTTTATATTTTCAATGAATATTATCCCATAGCAAGTGAATTATCGCCAATGTATTTATCCATCGGATTTAGTGTTGAATAAAAAAATATAAAAAAAAGTATATTATTATTAAAGTCCATCAGTTGAAAATTCACATTATCAAAATCCATTAAATACGAATGTTGATCGAAGGAAAAAATAGCCATAAAAAGCTGTAATAATATTTTTTAAATTCTCCAGGGGGTAATCTACTTTAACGACAATAAGTATATAAATGTTTTTCATCTTTTTTTATATAAACTAGTCCATTCGTTGGTTATTTTTCTTGAGGGGAATATATAAGTTGAGGCTTATGTATTACTGCAAGTAGTATGAGTAAACGCATAGTCGGCCTCCCTTTTGCTTCTATGATTCTTATTATCGTCGTTATGATTATTATTGTTTTTTTATTCTGAAAAACTTCTTATATACATTGAGTGTCCTGTTTTTTTTATTGTGATTCAAAAAAAAAAAAAAAGCACTTATGGACCATGCGGTTTTAGGAATACAGATGGATGAAATTTTGAGCGTTGGCTTACAGTTTTTTTTTTTTTTGTACGTAATCTTGTGGCATAAGAGTGCTTGGAAAGAAAAAAACTTGTTATCATAGAAATCGTAGTATTATCCGGCATATGTGGTCCTATTTTTGTGTTATTAGGGAGCTTTTTGGATTTTATTTTATTTTTTATAAGTTATAAGTACTCGGTGCAACAGATTAATGGCTTATCATTTTTTTAATGAAATAAATCTTGAAATTCAAACGGAATTGAATGAAAATATGAAATAAAAACAGTATATTATGTAATTAGTACGTAAAGAAGGTGATTCTTGCACGATTTTAAAGGTGTCAATATTTTTTTACACAAAGTTTGTAACATGGACGTCATTTTGCGTCAATATAGTCCGTAAAGACATACTTTACGCGCAATTCTTCTATAAAAATTGTGCGTAAAAGTATTTTTGTATTGTGGATGTATTTTTTTTTTGATATTTATATAATTTTATTTTAAAAAATATAGGATATACAGTTGAAAAAAAATTAAAGCCATAAACCAATCGTATTTGATTCACGCTTTGACCCAAAATGACTTTCCTCTTGCTTGACCCAAACATATCATCCGGTTGATAAGTTATTACTCGTCTGAGAAAATACCAGGACTTGGCAAAGGTCGTTCGTTTTTATTTTTTACGATCCATTTTGTGGCTACCTATATCCATCAGTTTTATATATTTTTTATTTTTTAAAGTTTATTTACTGCTGGCTGTATAACAACTTGATGAAATGATTTTAACATGTTTCAGTTTGTTATCATGAAACACTTAAAAATATAAAAAATATCTAGAAAATAGTTTAATTTAAAATTTTTTATGTATACTTTTCTTTTTTGCATTTAAAAAATCGTGTTTTTATCTATTTTTATTTTCGATTGACGTGAGAAATAGACGAGTGGTAAATGGGTGAAGATAGTGGGTGTGATGAGAGAGGATTTTTTCTTCACCAAATGATTTCCCAAGTAGTTGGGGGCACTATACTGTCTTAAAAGGTCGTCACGTTTTTTTTTTCATTTTTATTATATTTTTTTTTGTTCATCTTAGTCTTATTCGCTATTGCCGGTTTACCAGAGGGAATCGAGTAGAAAAGCCTTTCACTCGCAGTACGAATCTGTGAGGTTATCTACTGCCGATTGACCAAATCTGGATCTTTGCCAAATAGCCTGTGTCTTTGTCTACTCTTTTTATCATTGGATTTTTTATTTGCTTTTCTATTCGCTTTTTCTATACTGGAAAACTGGTTAAGTTTTCTTTATCTGTTACTTTCGTATTTATATGTCTTTCTAACTCTGGCCACATGAACTTTTACCGGCTACATGTTCCGAGGTAAACGAACACAAGGAAATCTCATATATAGCTTTTTTTTTCTTCGCATTTTTTATCTAACTTCTTCTCATCGCTCTATTTAAAGACGCGAAGAGACGCTGACACGGTCAAACTATCTCAACTACTCTTTTTGTTGACATCGACTTTTATATGTTGGGTAATAAGCAAGTCGGCTTCTATCAACTGATATGATTCTGTTTGACCTCTTACAAATTTTTCCATATATAAATCAAAATAAATGAGCATCTCTGTTCTTCATCTAACACACGCAATAAAATATTCTTTTAAATTAAATTGAAAAGCATTTTTCATTTTTATTTATCTATTTTTATATTTTTTCGTTTATCCAAAGATTGAAATTTGCTTTTCTAATTTAAAATATATTTTTTATGTCTTATTTTTTACGATAATAAATATTTTGCATTACATTTATCCATCAAACTTTTTACTTTAATTTTCAAACTTTATTTCATCCAAATATTGTGTGTGCAAGTAGGTCCGGTATTTTGAAAATTACAGAAATTAAAAACAAAAAAAATTACCGGCAAGTACAAGCTGAGTATTGCAGCATCGTCTTGGCGCCAAAATACTCAGCTTTTAACAATACGTAACAAGTAGATTCAAATATTTTGGCAAACTCGTGTTCCCCTTGAATCGACAACACCAACAATGCTCTATTTGGCATATACCATTTATTCAGCAATGAAATTTAATTAAATGCTAAAACTGAAAAACAAGTAGCCTCGAAATAAAGCTGATTATCTAAATAAAAAATAACAAACAAATAAATAATACAAAAAAAACGCGATGACAGAAAAACAATTTTGGCAATATTCTCAAATCCAATTCAAATAAAATATAACTTTATCAGAAAATGAAATTTATTTATTCTTATTTTCCTTCGTGAATATTCGTATTTTATCATGGCAATTCCATGGCATCATGAAACTATTGACAATTCAATATTTTTTAAACCAAAAAAAAAATCAATTAGCAATAAATAAAAATATGTATCACAAAAATTGTACAAATAATGACATTAACAACCAATTATTATCAAAAAAATAAACAAAAATCAATTAAAAATATAAAAAACAAATTAAACAATCAGCCAAAGCACTTGACCAAAGTTTCAAGTAAAAAAGATAGCCGCAAGTTATGATAAGCTCCGGTGATTTCGTTGATAATCTCAATGGTTTTGGTCAGTTAGGAATAAAAGATCCATACAAGCGTGCAAAATTTTCAACTAACTATGTATAAAACATGTATTAAGTGAGTTGAAATACATAATAAGCAGTAAAATTTATCCTCAACAAGGTTGCAACAAAATTCAACGATAGAACATGAGGTCAACCACAATATGACTCAATGAGTTTATACCAGGGCTAAATTTACAAGAGCACTTGAGCTATAAATACATGCAGATTTTGAAAAATTTTTAATTGACTCGTTACAGGTTTCCTATTATCGATGCACTTGAATCATGCATTTCGCTATATTCAATTGTTTATCTCATCGAAAATACAAAAAACAAGTTAATCCATGCACAAATTTCAATTGTGTTGTTCATTGGATTATTCAATTGGCATACAGTGTACATTTTGCTTATTGACTGTGTCTATAATCCATTAATAATATTCTGTTTGGTTTAATTAAAAATATTTTGGATTTATTTTTAAAATCAAATTACACTGCAGCTACTTGTGATGGTTTTAAACTGAACAAAACATATCTGTTTGTGTATAAATATATTAAATATTACATTTCAAAATTGTTGAATGTAATTGTTGTGAAATTTATATGAATATTGGTATCGTTTTAGTGGCCAATAGTACATGTGTATTTTGTATAATCAGTAATTCCATAGCCCTTCGTATTTTCATAAAATCAATGGCACTTTATTTGCATGTATCTGTCTCATTTTGTTTTGCACACGTACAAATACTTTTTTCCTTTTTTTGTTTTATTTTTTTCTATTTTTTTAAATTTTCTGTGTATGTAAATTCTATTTCTCGTTTTATGTGTACCCATCTATCCTTATGGAGACTAAAATTTGTATGCCACCAACGAGCTATCCACGTTCAGCTAATTTATGTCAACTCGATGAACGAAACGCATGCCGATACGCTTTGCGAATTTCGATTTGTTCACAAATGCTAGAGATCACGATTCACTTGGGGGATTTTATTTTCTATATAATTTTGAATTTTTTTTTTTATTAAATATATTTATAACAAATTTTTATTTTGATTAATTGTTTGAGAAATGTTTTGTTTTCTTGGATATAAAAATTGATATGTTTTTTGTTTGATAGAGAAATTTAATCATAAAATATTGGAAAATAATTTGGTTGATGGCATTGTAGATGATGGCTGTGTAAGATTGATAATGTGGATATCATTATGGAATGTATTTATATACAAAAGACAATAGAAATAGCTAAAGCCGATTGGAGAAAATCAATTTGTATCGTTAAATTGTTGAATTCCTCGACATCGTGTTAACTTCAGGGTCGTTACGGGTTTGCATTATATGGTTCACTTGGGAATTTCCTAGATGGTTAAAATCCATGTTATAAACGTAGATTCAATCTGCATATATAAAGGAAGTCATTGTGGTGACGTAATTTTGGTATTATACGAAATTCTGTTGTCCAATATCGCTTTTGAAATTTTCATTCCTCTTTCTTCAACTATATCTATTTAATTATTTATTTTTCAATTGATTTTCACTTGTTTCAAAGCCGTGAGTTCATGGAATTGTGTCAGGGCTCTCTCTGGATCGACTTGAATTTTCACCTGGGTTTTATTATTTAAAAAATATTTAAATAATTTAAAAAATAATACTTACAAATGACCGTAAAATTCCCAGTTCTAAACGACGTTGCAAAAGCTGGTCCCTCAGTTGACACTTCACATTTATATTGACCAGTACTTGTAAATGAAAGATCCATTAATCGAATTGAATTTTCTCTGCTCGATATTTTCTGTAAGAAAAAAATAAAACGAAAATATCACTCAATAGTTTATCTATAATTTAATAGAAAAGAACTTGATTTATCAGAAAAATTCACATTGAAAATTTTATCATAATAATAAATTTTTTTTTTCAACTAAAAACTATTTTAAATATTGTAAAATATCAGGTTATCATAATTCAATTTACGTTTATATTTTTTTTAAATTCTCATGTTGAACAAATAAAATTTCCCATGATCAAATTGTTTACATTTTCACCGACGTATATCCTGTTACCACTCTGGATCCTTTTGGCAAATATCGTGACTAGAATAAGTTTAATAATGAAAAAAAAATAACAGCCACTCCAATATTGTTGACTAAAAATATGCCGCAATGAAAAAAGCTCTATAATTTTCAGTATATATCCACCAGATCGATTGAAAAAACAACATAACATTAGAAATGATGCAGTAAAATTTTAATTAATCCACATTAACCACGAGTGTTAATTTATCGTTACAAATGTAATGTTAAATGAATGAAAATTGAAAGTTTTATGCATCCATTGTGTGTGTATGTGTTAGTTGTAATTAATAAACCACATTAACAATTGTAAAGTCGCGTATGCATATCAAAACATGCAGGTTTTCATCATCAAACTCGCACCAATGTTCTTTGTTGGCTTCTTGCCCATCCTCCATCTTACATCCTGAAACTACTCATTTTACATGATAAAGTTTTGCTATTCTGAAATTTCACAAAATGTCTTTGGTATAATGCAAGTACTTTGGTTAGTTGACGAATAAAATACAATGATATAGCATTTTATTTCTCGGGGCATAATCACACGATGGGGTTATAAAAATATCAACTTTTTTGAAAAAAAAAATAACGAAATTTAACGCAGTTTAATTTCCCAAAGTTTTAAACTAATATTATACATTCTAAAATTATTCTTATGTCATCTAGATTTTATTATATAAATATATAATGTCATAAGTTTATTGTATATTTGAAATTTAATAGCTTCCATGTTGTTTGTCTTCAGCATATATGATTGAATTTTAAACTATTATTTGACATTGTCATACTGAAAGCAGCAGAGTAGTTTTTTTCATATTTCATTTTCATTTTTCGTGAAATAAATATGCATTATTTATCGGGGCGTAAAATTTCTGATGTATTTGAATCTGGTTTTGTTCATTCATGCAAAAACTTTGTATGACCGAAGACAAGCGAGCCATCTAAAACCAAAAAGTACTTGAATTTATTATTATTATTATTTCTTTGTTGGGATTAAAAATTAATTCAATGATGAAAATAAATTTGAAAAATATTTGATAATATTTTATATGATAAAAAAATATAATTTATTATCATTTTTAGTTTTGATTTTATTCTGTAATTTAATTTCAAATTTATCTACATATATGAATTTTATTTTTATAAGTCCATTTTGGATTTTTCTTGGATTGCAATTCTCGTGTGACCGATGATCTTCGTAAATTTTGTCAGTTTTAAAATGGTCAAAAGACTTTTATCGTGCCAAAAGTACCTAATATATGTTGAAAATAAAAAAAACTCTTACATACCATCGAGCACACGTTCAAGATGAAGGGGAATAGTTTTGTCGACAGGTTCAACGTAACTGAGATATATATTTTTGTGAAAATGTAATATATGTTTAGTACGATATATTCACTGCACAAAAGTATAAAAAGTTATCCAATTTTAGTATACATTGTATAATATATATTGTTATGCTTTCAAACTCATTCATCAGTTTAAAATTCGAAAAAAAACTTGCGTGACAGCCCATTCAATTGAATAATTCGAAAAAAAATATGTAAATTATAAATTAAATAGTATTTTTTGAAAAAAAGTTGATGTTTTATTTTGTTTATTGACTATTTATCGTGTGGGTATTTTTTACATAGCGTTTTCGTGGCTTTATTCTGATCGTTTTTTTGAAAAATAAGAAATTCCTCCGCTGGGAATCGAACCGGAGTCTTTTGCTTTCCGAGCAAACGCCTTGACCTATAGACCAATGGGTCTTTTTAACTTATTACTAATTTATTTCATTTTTTTTTTCAGGCAAAAACTTTTACTATGCAAAAGACATTCCGGGGTGTAATGAGCGGTAGAATTTGGATATGAAAAACATCAATGAACGTAGGGCTGGTAGCTGAGTAGGTAAGTCACTGAGTTTTATTATCTTAAAGATGAAATATTTAAAAATTGAATACTTTATGTCACATGATCGCAAGAATGATAGTGATTTTCTATATATGAGAAAAACTTTTATTTCCGCTGAGTATGAGCCTTCATTTTCAGAGTTCAATTCAGCTATGTGTTCAAGTTTTCTATACCCTCATATATCATTGATCTGTGAAATATATTTTCAGCTTTTCACACCAGTGTATACAAACTTTCTTTTAAATTATTTTATGACTTTTTCTTTTACCTATTATTTCTATTAAGGCTCGACTCATTGTCCCCATCATGCCATGCCCTTTAAATAACCGTAAAATTGATTTTAATTTGAATGAAAAATTAATTATCACTGAAAATCATCAATTTATAACATTCAATTCTACAAAATAATATCTTTTTTTGACGACATACAAGATGTGCTAAAATAAATCATGAAAACCTACACATGCGTTACAAAAAATATAGGTTTTTTATTTTTTTTTTTTTCCGTTATCGACATAGGTGGTAAAAGTAATCTAGTGTATCTTACGAAGTGGTTGCGCACAGCAAGACGCTTTTAAATTATTACGGTGAGAAAATTACTCGGCTTTTTACGGTAAAGCTTCATGTCGATTTTTTTTTTTTTTTTTTTTTTTATTTTTAATTTTTTTTTTTTCAAGTCTTCCAACCAATTAAATAACAGCAAAAAAAAAAAAAAAGCAATTAAGTTTTTTTTTTAAATAAAAATTAGAAAAAAAAATCATTTCACTCTAAGTGGCTTTTCCGGCAATTAAAAGTCCAGTAAAAAATTGATAATTTTTTTTTTACGATGATAATAATGTCGTTGAATTATCGACTATGGTAAACATTGCTTTTTCAAGTTATTTATTTACGTGAAAATTTGGAACATCATACTAATTTTTCGTTGATTTAAACTGTTTTTTTTTTTTGTTCTTTTTATTTTACGTGGTAAAAATTTTGGATTTAGAGGATTTAACTGTCTGTCTGCTTTGAGCTTTTCTTTTTTTTCTTTTTACTGTTCATTCATCCTCACATTTTTCGCCATTTTCTTCATTATCCCTTAGGATTGCGATGACGCTTGTACCCTTGCACGTTTTGGTATCTCTAAAGCCCGAGAGTATAGCGATGTATTATTTCACCGTTCTGAGAATAAAGATAAAAAAAAAATATAGGGCAATAGAAAAAATGTGTGTGTACTGTGTGAAAGAAAAGATGCTGATGGAAAAGATGATCGTGGTAAAAATAGTTCTTTTCGTTTAAGAACCCTCGTAACTTTCATTGGCTATTCTCATTCTGTAGTATTTCCCTCGAGGAAATGAACATCCTCAGGTACCAGGTAATATTGCCGATTCATTCTTCGCTATATACAAACTTCAATCATACATTTTATCGTCAATTTAAAATTTCATTTTTTTAAATATCAAATATTAGCAAAATATATTTTTTATTTTTTCATTTTTCTATTAGATAAAAAAAAATTATATGAAAAATAAATTTAACCAAAAAGTTTAATGATTATTTCGGATTTGTTCTTATTTATTTGTTAATTTATTTTCCAAGTAAAATTGAGAGAAATAAAAAAAATAGCTGAAAGATTAAGAGTGAGCAATGGATGAAAATAAAATAGATAAAAAATAAAAAAAATTAGCTGAGAAAATGTGCGGGCGCAGTACAAAATTGAGGAGAAAAAAAGTAGTAAGATTGATTGTATTGTGATCTTGTGCGGGATGCATTGTGTATATATGTAGTTTTAGCAAAGTGTTTGAGAAGAAATCGTCCACTGAGAATAGTACTTTTATCTTTTCATGTGGCCACTTTGAAAAATGCCATTTAACAAAATTCTACAAAGCGAATAGATGTGCATTCAAGTGATCCAGCTAAATTTCTATTTTTTCTTAACTTTTTCTTCTATTTAAATTTGTATTAATAGTTTACTATTTTTTTACAAAGATTATATATAAAAAAAATTAACAATATCATTTATAATTACATTATTAAAGTTCCGTTATTAAAAATAATTATCACTTTTTTTTTTAACTGATATTAAAGAGTGCAGTTTCTGTCGTTTTATGTTTTTATCACTCTCTGAGGTAATCAATTAACAGTTTTAATTCCAGAAGATAATTATCTATTTTTTTATGTAAAAAGACAAAAAATTACTCTGTATTTTTTAATTTTTGACTTTAATTTTATATAATGGAAAAAAATAATTACAATTTTTTTCATTTTTAATAACTAAATGTAATTATATTAATTACAGTCTGTTTATAAAATTCAAATGAAAAAATTAATTGATATAAATGATGATAATTTTTTTTCTTTTCTACAAAGTTTATTATTATAATAAAAAAAAAAAAAAAAAAAAAATCTATTAATTTTTTTTTTTTTGCTTGTATTCTAAAGGCAAATGTACCGAGTAATTTTTTGCATGGCTGCTTTCAATTCAAAAGGTTTAAAAAATTTCTTTTTTCATTCGCACGAGGATCACTTCAAGTTGTAGCTTTGCCAGTGAGCGAATGAATGAAAAAAAGTTTAAAATATTATAAAAATAATTTGTCTGCATGTCTCAATTGGACTAGCAGATAAACGAGAATGATTGAGAATATTTTAATAGAATTTTTGATGATGAAAGAATAATAAAATTTGTATAGAAAAATGATAGTATAAAAGTTGAATCAAAAAATAATTGACCCTAATATTTTTATCAACAACCACATTGATCAAATTTTTCTTGAAAATATATTATAAAAATTCAATTAAAATGATAATCATTTTTATTATGTATACTTTGAATAGTAACTCACCTCAAGTTTAATTCCCGGCTGTGGAAATGTTTGAATTCGCGGATGATTATCTGGCACATAACGAAAAAATTCGTGACCATCTTTATACCATTTGACTGAATAGAGACTTTTTCCACCGTAAATTTCCCAATCACATTTCATATCTATCATGCCACCAAGTTCAGCTTCTTTCGGTACTCTTGCCTCAACTTTGATATCTGAAAAATAAATTAAATTGAATATTAAATATTTATTTTTACAAGAAAGTTCATTCGACGTCAATCTAATGCAGAGAGAGCCCTAAGACAATTTTGTCAAGGCCCACGGAATTGTGTTAGAGATCCCTCTGGATCGACGTTGAATCGAGCGATTTTAGCGTGACGTTTTAATGTCGATCCGATCTTAAATTTCGACGTCTAGTGGACGTTGACTGTCGACAATCGACAAAGATTTCTACCTGGGAAGTAATATATTTCACAAATCATTGAGCATGATTTATTGGATAAAATATTTATACACAATTTGTAGGAAATGCAAACGAAAAATTCATATATTTTTATCAATAGTTTGATATCCAATATAATACGATGAATTGTAAATAGAAAATTCAAGCATCAATGCATTCAACTGGCAACATTTTGTCTTGACATGTATACGATGGAAGATCACTTGACAAGGAGTATAGGGTTACGACAATGACTTGCCTTTCGAGACATCTTCCGGGTGTACACCCACAATTTCATGATGTCTCTTTCGATTCAAACTTGCATTACGTTGAATATATACACTGAATTTTTTACTGCTTTGCATCACACTGATTCGCTGGCATTTGAAATTTCAAAAAGGTACAAAGTGCCTTTTACACCTGGTTCACATACACACAGGGACTTCTATGAAAAATAAATTTAAATTCTTTATGTAAATCTATTTTGTGATTTTTTTATACAAAAAAATTTGAAATTCAACTTCAATTATCGGGTATTTTTTTCTTTTTGGTACCTATACAATCTTGAGGTATTTTATTCACTATCGGTAGAAGCAAAATGTGGTAAAAAAAACCTACAAATCACTGCGTGTTATACTCGATATTCAGCTGACATATACTGTTGTGGAAATAAAAAAAAAGAATTACATCTATGGATTTTTTAAAAATATATCGAAAGGGAAAAAAGTCTTTTGTCGAATGTTTCTCGTTGACTATCTTCTTTGATTTCCTGTGTGGTGCCACTGGGTCCAAAGTAAATTTCTTGTTTTATGTCAGAGATACTGAATAGCTTGAACTTTTAGTTTTGTATAAGGCTGTCCTGGAAGAGTTCAACATTTTACGATTTCACATTGCTGACCTATCTTTTTTATTTTTGTTAAATTTTATTTTTTTTTTTTACCCTCTGACACGACAAATTTTTTATCACAAAATCATGAAATCACACTATTAGTGTTTTTTTTTCTCTTTTTTTCTGATAAATTCATTTTTCTTTTCAAAATTTAACTTTATTTTTTATTTTTGTACACAAATTTTTGAGATTTAAAAAGATTATTTACAAATTTATCTAACTAAAAGATCTAACTGTGTATAAAATATCAGAACATTCTCATTATTTTTTTGAAAATAAGAGTAATAAGTAAATAACCTTCTCAAGGAAATAAATTTCTCTATTTTATATGCCTTCGTATCTCCAGAATCATCAAAATATTTTTATTAAATAATTATAGATATAAAAAAATCAGTAATATTTTCATAGCATAATTCACAGTGTCATTTAAATGAATAGCATTTTTTATTTCGTTTCTTGTTGATAACAATATAATTAAAAAATAAAAAACATTCATTTAAAATGTTAATAATAACATGGCTTTTGTTTCACAATAACACAACAACAATGTAATATTCATTCGTTGTATGCATGATAAAATAAAAATTATATTTCTGTGTATTAAATAACATTGAGTTATATAATGAGGTCATGCAGCAGTGGGTGGCCAAGCATGGAAAACGAACGAGAATAGAGAAATATAGAAGTGAAGGGATGAATAGTAGCGCAAAATTGAATTATACGGTGGTACGTTAACGCAGTCGAGCAACATTTTCGCCTGTTCGAAACATATATACCCCGACTTCTATATCAGTATTTTCTCGTGCTCTCTACTCACATGAATCGTATTACCACTAATTTATCGTTTGGTCATAATCCATCGGGCATTACCACTTTGGCTATGTTTTGCGTCATCACGCCCACTTTTATTCTCATCATGTTATTTTACATGTTTTAGTTTATTTTTTTCTCATTATTCTTTTTAGTTTCATAAAATTCAATTGAAAAATAAAAAATTTATTCTTTCAAAATACATGATTTGGTTGAGTAATAAATTTTATTGTACATTCTATACAAAATAATTTTGATGTGCATAAATCGAAGATTCCGATTGTTTGAAAGGTTTTATTTCTTTGAATTTTTTATTTTATATCTACTTTTTCTGTGTCAGTTATATTTCGTATCTTTTTCTATCGGATGGACAATAGAATGAAAGAACATAAATGGCAGAGCTAAACCCAGAAACTCAGAGATAGAATCCAAAAGAAAAAAGAAAATAACTGAATAAAAAGTAGAAAAAGAAAAACTAGGTAACAGCACGGTTGAATAGTGGTAGCCTAGAGTACAATAAATGGTTTTAAGGTAAAATATTTATGGTTAAAAGCTTGCAGAAAAAGAAATAAAAAAAATATCTATTGTAGCGCGGTACATTACCATGAAAGTCTTGTGCTTATTATGCAACTGGAAATAAAAAATTGTCTATCAAAAAATGATTATTATTGATCATTATAATGATAATGACTTTCATTAAATTAATTTAGAAAAAAAAACGAGGTATATTGCCTAAAATTTATTAGAGTAATTTGTCAAATTAAAAATATATTTTGAACGTCGTGAGATTTGAACTGAGTAGTTTTTGATACTCACTAGTTGAATAATTATTTTATATATTTCATCAAGCTGGAGTGTGTTGTAAAATATGTAGGAAAAAGGAAAAATTAATTAATGTGTTGTTTATAGAGACACAGCACATCACTAATCATTTTACTTATCCAAAATTGCTGTAGCTTGCTAGGCGAGTGTACATCTAAATGTCTTGAATGTGGATGAGTCACGATTGCTAAAGGGAACGCGTATATACCTCGAAAACTATTTCAGACTTTCTTTAGATAGGTAAATACATGCTTATACATTGTGCTTCAAAGTAAGCTTCGTTTGCAATCGTATATGTTCCATCATGCTGTTTCAATTTACTAAAACTCGTCGTTCACTTGGCGTAATGAACCTTTGCTGTCTCTACATCTTCTTCATTCCATATAACACGAAATTTATACATTCCATTCACACACAAACACATATATACACCACAGATTCAATGATTTAATATTGTTTCATTGCAGTTATTGTTATAAATATTTGATTGATGAATATATCAGCCAAACAAACAAATTTATCAACAAAAGCTAACCTCTTGAAAATTGAGAATTCAATTTATCATAAGTTTAATTTTCAAGGTTGATATAGTATAGGAAAATTGTATACAATGACAACAAGACTTTGAATTAATTAAATTTAAGATAACACACAATTCAAAACCAAAAGATTGAATATTGAAAAAAAAAAATGTAAATTACATTTCAAAATACTTTTCGTTTGGTTTTTTATTTTACGTGAAACTTGTTTGTTGGAAGCAATTTATTGCATTCCAGGTAGGAATTGGACGTCGATCTAAAGGGAGCCCAACACAATTCCATGAGCCTTGACAAAATTCTGTAAAGAAGATTAAAAGACAAGCAGTTCCTCGCAGAATTTTTTCAAGGCTCGCGGAATTGTGTCCGAGCTCCCTCTAGATCGACGTCAATCCGAGCTCGAATTTCGACATCCAGCTGACGTTTACTGTCAGTAATCGACTTATTAAAGTTTGAATACAGTCAATTATATTAAAACTTTAATTCATAACTCGTTGCTGTTGATTAAAAGTTTTTGATAAAATGTAGAACCATTTGATGCCGATCATATGCACACATTGAATTTTATTATTTCTGACTTGGTTGTATGACAAGCCATATGTACAGCTAGTAAAATACATGATATATACATGAGTTGGTTAGTTAATGCTCTTCGTAGTAATTCGGCTTTTCGATTCAAAGTTTGGCTTGCTTGCATGATTTTGTTACCATCATGTTACCTGAAACTTGCAGCTGAAGCGAGGATTACATTGGATGAGATTTTAGAAAGCCAAAACGAGGGAGATAGAGAGACTTGCCTATTAAACAATCCTCCTATGTTTACATACATTGATAGTTGGTTAGACGGTTCGTTTGACCCAACAATGTTTCCTTGTTTCAGCATTGTAATTTTATGTCAAATAACAATGATGAGAAGAAAAAAGGTTACGAGTTTGTCTGATAACTTATTGACTAAATTTATAGTGGTAGTTAGTTGACACAGCTGTTTTTATATTCCACAACTTTTTTTTATACTTGGAAATCCAT
>JAPYYR010001507.1:0-44464 GCA_030523065.1 Aphidius colemani
TTGAGTTGTTTTAAATTGCTCAAACCATAAAAAATATCAGGGTCCAGCAAAACTGAGGCTGAATTAATTTCAAGATTTTCCAATGATTGTAAATTTGAAAATGCAAGTGGTTCAATGTGCAATTTTACATCAGCAAAATTGAGTTGTAAAAATTTAATGTACAAAGATGATATATTTTTCAATGCATTATTTTGAATAACGTTAGCTTTTGTATTTGTGATTTCAATTTTATCCGGAAATATATTAATAGCTGAATCGTCATCGCGGAAAACTGTCCAATTACCTGTCTCACAACTCTTGTAGGCTCCCTCAATTGTTGTATAACAATAAGTTGTTTCCGAAAAAACAAATGATGGATGTATAATGAATATTAATTTAATTGTTATACTTAAAAAATTAATACTATTCATCGTTGAATATATATTGTTTTAACGCACTGACTCGGATAGATACCATGAGTTTATACTGACGACAAAGATCTAATTAATTTACTTGATTGCTTAGCTTTTTTATAAGGACAACTTATCACATCTTGAATATAATATATTATACCTTTTTAAATGTGGTTATTATTATTTACATTTAACAAAGATAAGAAAAAAATATGATCTAATCTCAGTTAAATGAGAATAATAATATTCATATTCAACTAAGATTAGGTGTACCATTTATCATATTTTTTTCTTATCTTTTCTACACATTTATTTTATATTTTATTAATTTTTTTATTGAAATTATTATCACGTGATCTGATGATGCCTGTTGCTAAGCCTAATAGTTTAAATTGTCTAGAGATATGAATCCTCATCGTTATTTACATATACCCAAATATGACAAAAGTTTTTTTATTTACTTTTATTTTAATTATTTTCTCTTGGAAAGAATATATTTTTAAATTTTTTTATAGATAATTTAATTTGTCTCCTCTATTGAAATTATAATCAGTAATAAATTTATAAACATATAAATTTTTCAGTACGGAACATTAATAATATCCTTAGCTTTTTTTAGGTGTGACACGCAGGAGAGGAGATGATAATACAAAAATAATACTAAGTAATAATTATTCAATGATATTTTTAAGAAAAAAAATGTAAATGAATATAATTACTTCCTTCCTTTAAATAATACCTACATTTTATTGAAAAAAAATTAATGTTAGTATTAACAATAACTTTGTAATTAAAAAATAGCCTGTTTGTTTATTATTGAATTTAAACTCTTTCAAATTATAATTTATTTTTAATCATCCTGTATGACTTGAAATCATCTTGAATTTTATTGTTAAAGTTTTTATCACATAAAAGATAATTCATCTGCAGTCCGGTGATTCTTGGAATAAATTTATATATCAGATCAATTTGACCATAATTTTTTAATCAGCTCTTATCTATTATTTTTAATCAACTATATATAGTTGTCATATATCATTATAGCTTATATAACAAAATTATATATTATTATTATTATTTCTTGCATGGCTGAATTACTAATTTTTTCACTTAATAGAACCATTTGAGATTTCCTGTTTTTTTGAAAAAAAAGCTAGTAATGTGTGCGGCACTTTAAGTGTTCACAGTTTTTTTCCCTCTTCTTTAAATCAAAGGAAAATTTTCAATAATATACCCAAATCGAACATTTTTTTTCTTGCAAACTACTCGGCAATAATAAATGAATAATCAATGATTATTAATCATGTAATTTTTTTTTTTCATTCATTACTATTTCGAGAATCGAAACTGTTTGTTTGAAAAATCATTTTCAAACATTCAGGACGTGATTTTAGTTTGATACTTTTACGAGACACGGTTTTGGTCAGGTCCTATAGATAAAATGATTACGTGATCTTTCTGAAATCATATAACCTAAAATTTATTGGAGTACTTTAATATGTCTTTTTTCAACTGCTTCAATAATTGTTTCATCCATCAATGAAGTCATCGAGGATCCAAAAGCGGGAAATCAGAATTCACAAGTACCAACTAATTCGATCAATTTCAATGTTAATAATGATGTGAATGATTTTGTTCAATTTGAAGTGACCTCGAATCGAATTCCGAGTTAATAGGCAACTTTTAAACTTTAAATAGTGATTAAAAGATTTTGCGTTCACTGCAGCCATGAAAGATGGGAATTTATTATCAATTTTATACCTTCAATCTGTGCAATATATCATCAATAAGTATCAAAAAAAAGTAGTAAATTATATTAAAATAAAAAAAAACACCAATAATTTTTTTAAAAAATAATTTTTAATTAATTGATAAATAACGAATTAAAAATAAACATAAGTCACTTATTCAAATTTTACATATGAAAATATTTAACGTTTTTTTTTTTCTCTTAATAAATTATAATTATTATAAAATAATATAGAAATAATATTTGCACTTGAAAATAAAAGCTGTGCTTTTTTTTAAATAATTTTTTTTATGTTTCATTTTGTTTATTTTAATAGCTTAATAAATAATTATCAACTAAATTACGATGAAAAAATTTTTAAACCAAAAAAATTATGTATACAATTTTTTTTTAAATTGTCCAATCACTCATTAGTCGATGTGTTACGTATCAACCACTTATTGATTCAGCTATACAACAGCAAATTACTCAATGTATCTCCTAAAAAAATTTTCATAAAATTGAATTTTTTGTATTTTTTTTTTTTTTTATAAATTTTTTATTACATAAATTGACAAATTTAAAAAATTCATTTAATGACATGTGTGCCAAATAACGAGCAGTTTCAATTGTATATTGTGTGCAGTCTCATCAGTTAATACAGAATATTTAGCAAATTTACTATGAAAAAAGAATATACATATTTTTTGTTAATTTTTTTTTCATGTTTTTTTTTAGCAACAAGGTGCAAAAAAAGCTCAAGAACTTTTTCCATAACAACGTCAATACATTAAACACAATTTTTCTTCGTGAACACAAATAAATATCGATGAATTGGAAATACAATTTCACAATTGTGATACTTTTTCTTCTATTTATAAAGTTTTTACGTACAAAAATTTGACAGTTACAAACAACTTAAATTATTTTAGTGAAAAAAAATTGAGTAAAAAATAAAAATGATAATTTTGCAGTAAAAAAAAAAGTTACATTTTATTCAGGCACATTTGAAAAACTAATATTAGCCTTCTTTTTTTTAATTTTAAATTAGTTTATCTTAAATTTTTTTCTTTGGAAAATAACAGTATGTATTTGATTATGAAAAACACAATTCAAATATTCAGTATTAATAATTAATACTTAGTTAATTATTAACTAAATTAATTGAAACTTATTTATTGATTTTTTTTATATTTATGATATTAAAAAGTAAAAACACATTTCATTCTTGAATAATTAAGTGATTTTTGAAGGTTATTATTTGTATTTAACTATATTTTTTCAATCATTTATTTTTTTCGTTTTTTTTTTATATTTAATAGTCAGTCTAAGGCAAATAATCGTTAATATATATATCTTTTATATATATTTTTTCATATTTATTGAATTTTAAAATTTCATCTTTTATATTCTTTAAACTTCTACTTATATATATTATTTTTTTTATATATTACTTTCCATTTAAAAAAATGTATACTTAGCAATTAATATAGTATATATCTCTTTAAAATATTTACAGTAAAAAACTATAATACATAATCAATAATTGATATCATTTTTGTTTTTTGTTTTCTGAATATTTTTTAATTTATCATAAAGGCAATTATCAATGTTCCAATTTTTTCAGCTAAATTTAAATTATCATTTTTAAGAATCGAAATTGATAGATCATTATTTCGATGTTGTGTTATTTTATTTATTAGCACAAATATTTTTTAATTTAATATTATAATCTGTAAGCATGTGCTATTTCGATCGAATTTGTCTTTAAAATAAACAATGATTAACAAATATAAATGAAATGAAAATATCACAAATTCACAATACGTAAATTAGTGCGTCACAAAAAGTAAAAAAAAAAAAAATAAGACAACACTTTTTTGAATATTGTGCTAAAGTTTAGTTTTTTTTCTTGTAATCACATTTGCTTCTATTGCATGATGTGCAAAAGAAGCTCACAGACGTAAAGAATAATTTATTCTTAAAGAAAAAAAAAGGCAACAACAAATATAATTAAAAAAAAAAAAAAATACAAATAAAAACTTACAGATTTAATGTATCTAAAGTCCTTGGATTTTTCGTTGAACTATCAGTTGGTGATGTCGTTGTAACTTGTTTTGATCCGTTGCTCGTAAATGGCATTGCAAATTTAAAATCTGAACCGTTTGGTAATTTTCGCATAATTTTACCAGATGTTATTAAACGACCAAAGCCCTCTTGATGAGCAAATGCATAACCAGAACGTAATGAACGACGTGTACGTCTTGTTGATGGTGTACGTAATACATCCTGACTTTGACGTGAACGCATACGTGCATGACGTTGTTTTAATCTAACTCTATCTGATAATGTTGGTCGTACATCAATGAAGAAGAATCTCCATGATAACACTGGTATCACCAGTATAATGCATGATATAACTGTTGTAAACCAAAATGTTGCCTCTGACATTGCCTGAAATTTAAAAATTAAACAAAAAATTATTCAACCAGTGAGAAAATATTCACTTGCAAGTAAAAAATAAATATGTTACAATTTTTTTAAACATTTAAGATAGCAATTGAATCATTATGTTTGTATGTTACTATGCTTTGATAGTTTTTAATTTTGAATACCCCATAATTTTTGAACTGATGAAAGATTTAAAAAAAATTTAAATAACATAACATTCAGTACTGAAAAGACAATTGACTATTGACTTAAATAAAAACAACAACAAGTAACTTTAAAATAAAAACTCACCATTGTAAGACTTCCAACATAAATACCACCAAAGATGAAATTGTAAAAATAATCAAGAATAAAATACCATATAAGTGAACCCCAAACCATAAAATGATTAATAACTGTCCAGTAAGATGTATCAAGGGCTATTTGTACAGTTACAACAACAACTAATATTGAAGCTACCACACTGCCCAGTAACATATGATCAGAAAGTACATAGCCTTTTGGTGACAATCCATCTCTATAAGTACCTTTAATAATAATAAAATATTAAAATACAATTAAAGTGAATAAATATCACAATATTTACCATAAGGTACTAAAAAAAGTACACAACTCGCCCAAAATCCATGTAAAGCACTCCAACAAAATTCTTTTTTATTAAACAACATATTTTGTAATCCAGGTGTATATAATTTTGGATAAAGTAAACTATTTTTATCATTAACATCTTGATCAAGTACACCAACAGCCAATACTGGTAATGATGTGTAAAATAAATTATATACTGATATATACATTGGATCAAATAAGGTCTGAAACGAATATGAATTATTAAATAAATTATTAAAAATTAATAAATCAATTAAAAATATGAATTTACCTGTGCACTAAATCCACAAAAAAATGCAAACCATATATGACACAATGTGAATGCAAAATTTTTATAAAAAAAATAACGTAAAAATTTTGACATTCTGTAATAAGACCAACGTCCATGAACAAGTAATAATCTTTCAAGAAATTTGAATTGTCCAATTGAATAATCAGATGCAAGAACAGCTTGTAATCCTTCTTGACCACTTATACCAACTCCAACATGTGCTGTTTTAATCATTGACACATCATTTGCACCATCACCAATAGCCAAAGTAACTGCATTTTTATTTCTTTTTATCAAATCAACGACAATAGCTTTTTGAAGTGGTGTAACACGACAACATATCACCGATTTACCTTTAATAAATAAATATGTATTAATTTAAAAAAAATTTAATTAACTTTTAAGTATATTTACTTACATGAAGTTGTAACTTCAATAAACAATTGTTCCATTTTTGGATTTAATGCATAAACCAATGAGTGCCCATTGATGACTATTGCAAAATCAGCTGAATAATCAGGTTCATGCTCATCAGGTTCATCTCTGTTATACTCTGTATCACTGATTAACAAAATTGAAAAAAAAAACGAATCATCAAAAAGAGAAGACAAAAAAAAAAATACTTGAATTGAATAACTTGAATTATCTAAGTATGTCCGCACAAGATACACAATTATTATATATTTTTTCCAAGTTAGTTGGATGATGATTAAACCATGGATTAATTCAAGCAACCAGAAAGAGAAGGAGTTGTGTAAACAATTAATAAGCAGTATTTTCATTTAAAAAATGAAAACACAAATGATTTATCATAGAGCAATAAAAACTAAGAGTTATCAAATCCATAAAGCTCAAATTGAATACATCCTTATTGATAAAAAAAAAAAAAAATACAAATGAGTGAATAAAATCATAGCATTGATGGCAATGAAGTGATAAAAAATAAAAACCATCGCAAATTAATGAATTAATATTTAACAGAAATATATAAATAAATGATAAAAATAATAGAAACAAAAACATTTAGGGTGTAAAGATTTGTTACTCCGTCTCTTTCGTTTGCCTGACCTTTTTTTGTCCCACCTGAATGTGACTATTGAAAGTGCTGGCCTGTGTTGTTGACTAGCTGCTGTCTTAATTGTTTCAAGAAAACGATTTAACTGTGTTTCAACTGCATCATATGTTGTTGCATCAACAATAAATACATCTGTTAAATCATCAGTTAATAATTGACAAGAATAACCAATATTTATTGCTGTTTCTAAAATTATAAATTAAAAAAAAAAAAAAAACAATCAACTAATTAGTAAATAAAAAAATAATATGTTATTAATTATTATAAATAAAACAAACCTTGTTTATCACCAGTAAGAACCCAAAGTTTAATACCAGCAAGACTTAAATTAGCAATTGTTTGTGGTACACCATCTTGAAGCTTATCTTCAATAGCTGTTGCACCAAGTAGTATCATATCTTTTTCAATTTCTTCATAAATTGCATCAAGTTTATCATCTTTATCTTCACCACCAGTCATAACAACTTCCATATGTCGTTGTTTCCAATCATTATAAAAACTTTCATCAACATCTTTATATGATAAACAAAGTGTTCTTAATCCTTCACCAGCAAATTTATTTAAATGTTCTTGTGTTTTTTGCATAATATCATTTGAATTATTTTTTAATTTTTCATAAATAACATTATCAGCACCTTTACAATATAATCTAATATGACCATTTCTTCTTAATATAACAGACATTCTTTTTCTAATATTATTAAAATCAAGAATACATAACAATTCATGAATTTCACGTTTTCCCATAACTTCAATTGTTATACTATTTGGTGAACGTTCACGAAATACAAAACCAAAATTTCTAGCTGCTGATACAAGTGCAGCTTCATCTGGTGATTGTGCTTGATATTCAATTCTACCATTTTTTTCTTCAGCCATAACAGTATGACACAATGCCAATAAACGAAAAAATAAAAATACTTCATCATTTTCTTTTTTCACAGCATCAAGTAATGTAGAATCATAAAACTTAAATTCTGGCTCGTAGTCTTTGTTGAATGAAAAATCTAATGGTCGAAGTGTCTATAAAAAAAACCATTTTATATTATTAATATTATTTTTTGCATTATACAATCGTCGTGATGATAGTTAGACTACAAAAAAAGAATGATTTTTGCAATTTAAATTTTTTTCGAATGGCAAAGAAAAAGTTATAAAAAATTAATTGCATTAATTTATTTTAGTATGAATCTAAAAAAATAATTGATATTATTATTTGATTAAATATTTAAATCACAATGTACATCAAGTTGAAAAAAAAAACAAGAAAAAAGCTTTCTCCAGTCTGTAGAAATGAAAAAATTAATTAATTAGACTAAAATTAAAGCTACAAAACACAAGACCAATAAAAAAGTTTTCAAGAATAATAATAATAATTAAATGTAAGCAACAAAAAAACATAAATAAGCATGCGTACTGATGATAATTGTGAGAATTTAGTATCCACTTGAATGCTTGATTTTGGAATATTCTTGTCAATTGAATCATCTTGTTCCAGTAGTTTATCATTGACCCCATTTATTGGTGTATTAATATGTTGAACAAAATCATCATCAGTTTTCCATTTCACCTTTGATGTCTTGTTGAATTTTGTATCCGTCTACATGCAGCATACACATGCTGTATAATACGCACGAAAATATGTGTCTTTTTCTTTTTTTTTCTCGCGAATTTAAATTTAAAAAAAAAAAAAAAAAAAAGAAACAATCAAACAATAAAAAAAAAAAAAAAATTTATAAATTAAATTAACTCAAAAAATTACCGACAAGCATGGTTTTAGGTTTGGATTTTTTATATGTAACAACAGAAAAACAATAATTAAATTTAAAAATAAAAAACTGTTAAAGACAATTTAAAAATAACTCACCTCACATAAATCGATGACTTCACCAGTTATTTCATCAAGTACATCACCATAACTTCTTCCATTAACTGAACATTTATTAAATGTCATAATATTTTGTGTTAATGTACCAGTTTTATCAGAAAATATATATTCAATTTGTCCCAATTCTTCATTAAGTGTTGTTGTTCTCGCACGTGCATGTGTATTTGATGGTGCATGATACATTTCTTCATCCCAATTAATAAGAAATGATTGTACAAATCTTATAACTTCAACACTAACATAAAGACTTATTGGCACAACAGTATTTAATACAATTGAATAAGAAAAAAATACAAGTACTGCAATTATTGTTGCACCACCAAATGGATCTGTTGGCACTAATGTATCCCATGGTAAATAAACTTGAAAATAACGTCCAATAAAATATTCCCATATACCACAGCCAATCATGCAAAATGCACACAATGATAATAAAAAAAATACAATTCCAATAATAAGAAGATTCAATAATCTATCAATACAAGTTCTTTTAAATTTTGTTTTTCCTGAATTTTGCATTAATTTTGTATCTTTGCCAGCAAAAATAACAACACCATAGCACCATTGGGTATTTCTTAAAACACAACCACGTAATATTATTTTATCATTGTCCAATGCATATCTAAAATTAAAATATACATATTTATTTATTTGGTTTATTGAAAGTTATTAATTAGTAAATAAAATCAATTAATTACTTGTTTCCTTTCCATGTTAATATACCATCAAATTTATTTAATAAATTATTTGGTGTTTCACAAACAATTTCACCATCAAATTTACCAATAAGTTCATTATTATCCATCATTTCAGATGTTTCAACTAAACATTGACGACACTTTAAATTTGTTTCACCATCTAATTCAGCAGTCTCAATATAACAAAGACCATTTGGTTCACTTGTTGATAATAATAATACATCAGCAGCAACAAATTGATCATTTTCCATTCTAATAACATCACCAACTTGTACTTGTGACCATTTTTCAACAATTAAATTTGTACCACGTAGTGTCTGGGATTTTCTATTGTTTACTTGTGAATCACTGCTGTGTCGTTGCTGAAAAATTAAATTAAATAACGATTACATTTAAACAAAACGAGATTAATTTCTTTTCTTTTTACAATCAACAATTTACTAATTGAAGTTAATTTAAAAATTTACTAAATGACTTGTTGATTGTCATACAACATTTTTCACCACATTGAGTAAAAAATACTTACAAAATCATCATAGGCATCTTTGACGGCAGTGAGTGTTAGCACTCCAATAAGAGGTATGGCTGTTGTGATTGGAGTAAGCGATGATATTGCAGGTATCATTTGAAGCACCAACAGACACAGGAAGTAAAAATTTGCAAGTCGTTGAAATTGCTCAAACAAATTTAATGGTAGGAAAGTCAGAACTGAGTACTTGGACGTCTTGATATAATTATTCTATAAAATAACAATAATTTTAAAAAATATATATTTATAAAGCAAAATATTTAATTAATCAATATTATTTATCCAGGTGAATATAATATTTACCGCATATTTAAATTGTGAGTTATAGATCCGATTATTTGCTCGGATTCTCCTCTCTGTCTCTATAAATATATAAGAAAAAAAAAAATAGAAAAACTCAGTTATTGTTTAGCATTTTAACATTGATTAAATTATAATTTTTCTATAATAATAATTATTATTATTTTTATATATAAAAAAAAAAAAAAAACACTCGATAATTTATTTATTGAAATTTTTTGATGAGAAAATATTTTTACTAATAACTATGTGACCTAGTTATAAAAAAAAATTATTACGAATAAAGATAAATTAAATTTGTTAATAATTTGAAGAGAAAAAAGCAAATAATACTTTTGGAAGATGATTAATGAACTCACCACTGGAAAAAAAAACAGTACTTCTACCAATACATTCAGTTGGTGGTGGTGAATTTTGTGTTGTAGTTGTTGATGATGTTGGACGATATCTGGTACCTTTCCATACAACTAATTTACCCAATACTGTTAATAATGATTCACGTAATCTGGCATGACGATTAGTTGTACCACCAATACTACATGATGAATCACGTTTTGAACATTCACCAGTTTGATTATCAATATCCTTTGATGATGATGGAAAATTTCCAACAACAAGTCCACTTGATGATCCTTGTTTATCAATTTTCTTATGATATTTTTTATCTCTTTTATTTTTTTTTAATTGATTTTTTTTTTCATTATTTAATTTTTTTTTATCAATATCATGTGGACGTTTTTTTGATTTTTTAATTTGACGATAATTTGTTGCTGATTTTGTAGGCCTGACATCATCACCATCATCTCGAACCTTTGATTTCGTTTTTATATATTTTTTTTTGATATAAATTAATATTACAGAAAAATTGATTTTTTTTTTGCATTTAATTTTATTGTTTTATAAGAAAATATATAAATAAATAAATTTAATTGTTAATAGCTTGATTGTTGAAGTCATTGAAAGAGTGATTTGACGAGAAGACTCACCTCGAAAACCTCGAGCTCAAATGTATCCGTCTCAGCATTCATATTCTATCTAATCCAACTTGAATAGTATCACTGTTACATCTTACCAACGAGACGGTAAAGAAAAATTCCGTCTGTTACATATTTAACACTGTATTTTGCGTCTGATGATATTTTGTCATTTTAGTCATTGTCATAATCATCATCATCATCATAATTATCATCGTAACCATTCTCATCTCACATCTGATTTATCTATCATTATTAATTAACATCACATTTTTTTATGCATTACTTTTACCAAATTTACAATCTGAAGTTTCATATTTTTATATTTTTTTTCAACCAAAGTTGCCTATTTAATTTATCAAAACTTTTTTATAAATATTTATTTTTTTATTTGGATAATCAAATTAATATATCAATTGGTGAGTATTTCTTTTGAATCATTATTTCATTTATTTTAAAAAAAGAAAAAAAATGATATTTAATTTTTTTGAAATAAATTTTATTTATTTTATTATATTTGCGATATAAATATGCAATTTTCCAGTGTTAGCAAACAGTACCAGAAGGTTTTCATTTATAAATTTGTTACGTAAAATTCTCAGTGGTGATCAATTCAAGTTTTAAAAAAATTTTACATTCCATTGGCAATATATTTTATTATCCCTGAACAATTATTGATAAATTTATCTATTTACTTTTATCATTATTTTATTTATAAAGATATAGATTTTCTTTTTAATAACATGAAATCAATTTATTTAGTCTGATAATGAGAAAAATAGTTAGTGGAAAAAGCCACGTGTGGCGATGCAAAAACAAATTGATATATTTTTTTTTTTTTTTTTTCGGGAGCTTTATTTAGACTGTGATTTTTAACAGATAATAAAATAAACTTCTTATTTAAAATAGATAATTTTTTTTTCATTTAAGTTATAAAAAAACATAATATTATTATAAAAAAATAATTTTTTTTTGTTTTAATTATTTTTTCTTAGTTAGAAAAAAAGTATTGGATATTTATTATTTAAAATTAATTTGAAAAATCGATAACCGGGTCAACTATGCGTGTATAATAGACTTTTAATTGAATTTCAACCGACTAATACTATCTTCACCCCGTCAATGAAAAAAAAAAAAAAAATCTAATATTATAAATTGAATTCCAACACTGAAAAATTGATTTTGAATAAAAAACAATCATCGTAAATTAATAAATTAATATTTATTTTTATAAAATTTTTGAACACAGTATGCTAATGCTAATATTATTTTTATCATAAACAAAGTTTTAAAAAAATATATTTTAAAATAGAGGGCCAGCAGACTGAGAGAACCTACTAACCATCAGAACTCACTTAGCTTTTAATTTCGATAAAAAAATTTGAAATTACTCCAAAATTGAGCTAATAATTTATATCTGCTTCAACTAACACACTATAAAAATTATAACGTCCACAAATCATCAAAAATAAAAATTAAAAGCTCCAAAAATATTTATTTTTCAAAGTAATAATTTTATCATTTTCGTTTTTTTTTTACCATTAAAATTTCCATGAATTACACAGCACAAGCACAAATAATATTTACATGTACTCACTTTGTACTGATATTTAATTTTTTTTTTTACCATATAAGCTTAGTTTTACTTTGTTATTATTATTTTCGAGGACAATCGATCGCACAAGTTGCCGACACCTTTCTTAGAAAAAAAATTACAAATCAGAGCTTTTTTTTTTCACAAATACAGAAAAAATCTGTTTTGATTGTTTTAAATTTAATAATTGACTTGATAAATTTTTTAAAAAAACTATTGCATGATTCATTAAAGAGTACAATAAATAAAGAAAAAAAAAGATATATATATATACAAAAAATATTTTAGAATTAACCCATTAAAATCGTGGTGTGTATTGAAGGATACGTACACCACTATGTCTCGACGTTGACGACGCCTCGAGTTTCGATGGTTTCGATAACCCAACACACAGTTACAAATAGTTACTAGGCATGAACCAATGACATACACATACAATAACAAAGATGATTATGTATACAAAAAAGTATTTGGGTGTGTTTGGCTAAGGGTTATAAAAGCACTGCGACGGACTCGATGCTAGCCGAAAGGTTCCGAGTAGAAA
This sequence comes from Aphidius colemani, assembly GCA_030523065.1. Classification (NCBI taxonomy): domain Eukaryota; kingdom Metazoa; phylum Arthropoda; class Insecta; order Hymenoptera; family Braconidae; genus Aphidius; species Aphidius colemani. Next base: position 13,055 of record JAPYYR010001507.1, read on the forward strand.
TTCATATATATCTTTAAAAAAATTATAAAAAAATATAAATAATATTCATAATTTTTTGTTGTTTAGTGGCGCCTCATTGCGAATAATATGCAAATTGTATTGAACAATATTTATAGTTTCCCGCGAATTTTTAAAACAATTATGTCTGCTCGCGGGAATCTTTTTTGGTGAATTTGAAATTTTAATTAATTAGATTTTTAGGCTCAAATTGAAATGCAATATTATACAAATATTTCCGTATTTTTTCTGATGTATTTACAAGCTTTACAAGCTAATTATCAATTGTAGTAATTTTCAATTGTTCAGTATATATTTTTTGTGATTATTCTTCTCATAATTTCATGGGTTTGAAATGGTTTCAAACCGATTCAATGACGTAATTTATAAATACGAATTATTATTTTTACTACCTCGAATTTTTTATTAATAAATATATATATTTATAATCGATGTTTAATATTCTTTATCAAATTGTTAAATACACTTTATTATTATATCAATTGGTTATATCAATTATACTGATGAAACATGAGATTAAAAGATAAAAAATTCACTTAATTTCTGTGCAATAAAAAATAAATGAGTTAAATAAATAACAAATATTAAAAAAATAAATTAATACATTGCTCGTCAGCCGATATAAGCTATCATATTTCACTATGATATTATATATAGATTGAAGATAATACATGGGGTAGAGTTATTGACAAAAGCCGGTCAAAAATAATATTATGAATTATTTTACTATTTATATCATCAAATAAATTTTTATAATAATAATAATAATAACAATAAATAAAAATTGAAAAAACCATCAGTTTAAAATAAATTATCGAGTGTTTTATTGGAAAAAAAAAATAATTAATTTGAAAAATAATAATAAAACTCACCCTGAATTGGAGCTGTGGCAGCACTTCGAACCATCTTACTTAAACTTTAAATTATTGCAATATTAACCAATGATAATAATCAACATGTACCAGCACGTTTTAAACAGTTTTTTTTTTTTTTTTTTTTTATCAATCAATTATCTTTTTATTATTAATTGATAAATAATCATTAAATTTGTGACTCGAGCAACAACCGCCAGCGGTGTTGTCGAATCGCTTTATATCAAGAATTTTTAAATATTTAATATATTTATTTAATTGATTTTTATTATTATATAATGTTTCAATTAATAGAATAATTATAAGGCACTTTAATATTGCAAATTTATTATTATAACAATCATTATAATAAATAATTTTAATATTAAATGTCGATATGATATTATCAATTGTATTTGATAATAGGCAACAAGTGATGATTGATTTGATCAATGGTGTCAGGTTGATAATTTTTTTGTAAAAAAAATGTACTTGTAGTTTAAAATTTGGATCGATGTTGGGTGATGTGGGCGCATTTGGCTCGGAGTCCATGTGGCTTTAATTATTAACTGCACCCACGTGCTTTTATTGCAACTTGCCACAGTCAAGCCACTCAATAATTGAGTTATAATTTCATTATCAAAATTATATTATAATTTTTATCTCTGGCTCCATCAGTCAATAACCACTGCAACAAAAAAAAAAAAAAAAAAAAAAAAAAAAAAAAAAAAAAAAAAAAAAATGTCCTTGAAAAATAAATAAACAACAACGAAATAAATTGATTAAAAAAATATATATAAAAATCATTTTGATAGAGGTAAAATTATTAATTTAATGAATAATAATAATGATGAATGAATATTTATAAAAAAAAAATAGAATGTAACACAGATTCCATGAGTTGTATAATATTAAATATAATGAACGACTAGATTTCTCGATGATACATGTTATTAAAATTATATTGCAAAATATATGACATCATGCAACAATGTACATAATAAATTGATGATTAGAATTTAGAAATAACGTAAATTGACTTTTATAATATATCTAATTTATAAAGTGAAATAAAAAAATTTCTTGATCTACAAATTTTTTTTTTTTTCCCCTGCTTTATCGCCTTTATACATTTTGTTTTTTGAATTAAAAGTTTATTGAAAGAGCAGCCAAGGTCAAATTGCAAGGCTTGTCTATAGTCAAACTCATTGAGTAGTTATATATGTATTTTTTTTTTCTATTGGCAGATTGGGTGGTGGTAGGTGAGTCGAAATAAGTCAAGCATAAGTCAGGGTAAGAGAATTGCAAGGGTGAAAATAATCACGTGTATGATCGTGGTCGATCACTGGATTGGTCAAACATTATTATGACCCACAACTATACTACAATAAGTACACAGACCCCTTTTTTAACTTCTTTATATATTAAACTATCCTCGATTCGATTTGAAAATAATAAAAAATAATATACTTTTATCATAATAATATTATGACGTGTTTGGATGGCATCAAATGACGTGACCTTCAAATAAACACATTTTTTAAATTTTTAAATATTTTAATAAATTTACAAAATTCATTTTCGTTTTTTTTTTTTCGTTTTTACACATCATAATTACAATTTAATAATAATTTTATTGGCAAAAATTATTAAAATTTAATTTTAATAATTGCGTTTAAATCAGAGTCATTAGTAATGACAATTTTTTTATTATTTTATGTAAACGAGATAGTGCGTGTCACGTAAATGTCCTTATCCATTATAATTTATAAATTTATTATTTTTTGATTTGAATAAAAAAAAAAATTTTTTCAAAAGAATTGGACTACAATTAATTATTCAATAATGAGCTTGAGTAATAAGTGTTCCTTATGAAATTTACTTAAAACCACATTAGTATTTTTTTTGGAGTAATTTTTTTCTGTTCATTAATATTTAATTAGCTTGTATTTATTAAATTTGAAAAATAAAATAAGGCCAATGTTAATGATGAGTATTTTAAATGATAAATTAATTTTTGTTCAAATAATAAGATTTTCTTTTTTAAAAATGGGTCATCTATACAAATTTTTTTCTTCAACAATTAATATTGCATGTCATTTTTTTGTCGCGTGTCTGTTATAATTTTTTTATTTTTTTTTATATTTTATACCGTCTTTTTTAATTTCCCATGTTTTTTTTGTTCGTTGTTTATCATATCACTTTGTTTTAGCTTTTAACTTTATTTTCTTTTCCCTAAAGAAGGTCAATTCCCTCGTTAATACTGCGACCTAACAAAAGACGCTTTTAAAGTTCATTGTCACTGAAAATATTAAGCAATTACTGAAACTTTAAAAATATGTATTTCATCTATTCATATTTAGCTACTTGATAAAATGCAATCTGAAACTTGAGAATTATTTTAAATAGCTAAAGTGAAAGTGGTTATGAAATTTTCAATAACGAGAATATATCTTTTTTTTATTATTTTTATGATCATATAGCAAATTTGAATCCCAATTTGATGAATAAGCAGCATATCAACTAAAAAATGTAAAATTTAAATGAAATATTTCGTAGAAAAAATGAAATTTTTATTGTATCGTTGCAAATATTATTTTTATGCAAATTTCGGTAGAAAATATTTTTGCATGATTTATGTAAATTATTATTATTATTTCTAAATGATTATCATTTGAAGATATGTGCAAATAATATTCATACTTTTTTGCAGTAATATAAAAGAGAAACATCAAAAATTTAATAGTAGAAATTTAGTGTCAAATTAATGTCATAACCGAGTAAATGTTTATAGATAAAAAACTTTTATTGAATTTTTTATATTTTTATTAATAAAACATATATGATATATATCACGAATATTTATATTTATTTATCTTGATTTTTCAACTACTCTATCACTTGATTAATCATTATTATGATTATTATGAAAATAGCAGTAGAAAAAGAGGCCAAGAAAAGAAACGGAAATGATTGAATGAGGGTTGAGTGAACTCGAACGTTTACTTTCAAATATATAATTTTTTTTTTCTTTAAATAAGAAAAAAAAAAAACTATATTCAAGTAAAATTAACATATTTGTTTTTTAAAGTAACTTTCTTTTATTTGAACTTGAAAATGATAAATATTTTGGTCTTATTTGTCAAAAATTAAACTGTAATATCAATAAAACTTTGATATCAATATTTGTTAATTTTTCAATCAATAATGTTTGATAAACTTTTATGTTTAAATTGAAATACAAAATTGTTGATCTTTTAAAACTTACATAGATATAATATTTGACTATATGTGAATATTTTAAAAATTTATTTTTTATAACTCCAATAAATTCATTGATAACAGTAATAATACGAATAAATGTTACGAAAAAAAAAAAGGTAAATCACAAATCCGTTGATATATTATTATATGCAACAAGCGGATTTTAGTAGCAACGATATGAATCACGTGAATTGTCACAACAATAAGCAATAAATTCGTTTGATTTTTTAAAAAACTAAATAATCATTCAAAAATAATTTATCAATATTCACCTGATTAATTATTATCTCCATTTTATCATCAACATAATAATTATCACTGTCCAAATTATAAAATCTCACACAATTATTAACACAGATGAAAAAAAAAAATGATCTTAAATTTTTTAAATATATTTTTCTTTTTGATATCAATCACAGTATAATTTACACCAAATTAAAAATTTCACAGTCAAATTAATTATTACTATTAACTCATGAAGTGAAAATATCTAATTTTATTTTTTTAATTATTGTAACGTTTAAATTTATTATAAAATATATTTATTATAATTTTGAAAAATAATTTTTATCAAGTTTGTTGTCTGTATATTTATTTATCTAGAGATTAAATTTAATGGTAAAAATTTTATGTTATCTACGTGTCTAAAGACACTGCGGAAAAATGAAAATGAGTCCGACACAAAGCTCACCTCGCACACGACTGATGACTGATCGCAAACGTGGACGATTTACCATTTCCACTAAACTTTTATTTCGAGTATTCAACGATGACCACACTAAACAACCAAACTGTATATAAATTATTTAAACATATAACCATTTAAATGCCATTTAATTTTTTTAACGTGACTCTTTTCCGAAACAATGTTATAAACTACATTTCTTTTTTCTTTTTTCTTTTTTTTTTCTATTCTAATTGATTATTTTGTACTAATGAATTCAAAGTAAATAAATTTTTCAACAAGAAATTGCGTGAAATAAATTTTTAATATACATTTTTCCATTTCATTTTATAATTTCATCTAACCTATTTTGTGTGTGACACTTAAAAAACCCACGAGACATTTAAAAATTTAAATGTCGATGTAATTTTTTGTTTTTTTTTTTTGGGCTATTATTCATAGGGGTATTTAAATTAATTATCAAACAAAGACACTTGTCAAATGAATCAGCAAAAATTGAAAATGTCCTTGAAATTAAAAAAAACGAAATAAATACATAAGAATTTAATAATAAATGAATGCAAAAAATAAATAATAATATCTAAGATAAGATAATATTAAATCGAGGTAAAAATGATAATTCATTTATTATTTGTACAGTGCAAACTGCAATATAATTTAAACAATATAAACATGGAAGATAAAATTAATCAAAACAAATCCATCGCTGAAAATATGATGATTTTATTTATCAGATAAAATTTAGTTTAAACAAAAAATACCTAATGAAACGAAATGAAGAAATTAGGTTTGTTTTGTTAATGAATTATCATTAAATTTTTTTATTTTTTTTTTAAATACTTCACATCCAATTTAAATGCCAAAATTATAGTTACCGTTTTTGTTTTGTTGTTAATTTAAAAAAATTAATTAAACAATATATTTCACGTGAAAAATCAATAATATTTTAACAGACATTTTTTATGGGTTGTTAAACCGATATAATCCAAGTGTCCAAGCAAAAGCCATCAAAAAAGATCACATATATTGTCTATTATGTACCAAGTGAGATAATTAAATAACAAAAAGAAAACGAGTGTAATTAAAATACATTATTTACATCTTCTAAAAATATTTTTAATTTACTAAAATACATAGTGAACAATAAAACAACATATCATATGTTTAAATAACTTTTTTTTTCTATACAATTTAAAAATAATAATTGAAAAAAAAAATTTATAAATAATATAAATATTGATTTTTAAGTTTTTCAACATTAAACAAACATTTGAATCAATAAAAAAAAAAAATAACTAACTAAAAATACATTTTAAAAATGTTTTAGAATTTTATATTCATCTTTATTTACGATTGTGTGTTGTCAAGCATATGTGTCTTATCAATATATCATTCATTCAAACATACATAATACATGTCCTATGTAATTTGCACTTAAAAATATGTTGATAGTATATAAGTAAGCTTAAAAAAGTTTCCCTCTATCATCGTATTAAATGATTTATATTCAAAATGACAATAATTTATGTATTTTTAATTATTAAATATAAATTTTTTTCGTTAAGTTATACATTTTGAATCATGAAAATTGAAGAGATTGAATGAAAAAAACAAAAATAAATAGATGAAAATATAATCTCGACAGTATAAAAGGTAGGGCTTGCAGATATAAAAATAGGTGCGTCATATCATTTCATTTATTTAGTTCAATTTTTTTAGCTTTTTATTATATTATTATTTTGTTGTTCTATAAATATATGTCTTAATTTCAATCACCATTTAACAACACCATTCAAATCACTAATCATTGATAAGGTTATTTAAGTTGTTATCCATCAAGTTGACCTTGAAAAATTCCAAAAAGAAATAAATAAACTAAATTAAAAATATATTTTTAAACAAATAACTTCAAGTTAGAATTTATTTGTTTAAATTCAGGAAAAATTATTATTTATTTGATTAATTATCAATAAATGATGAGAAAGGTTGGAATTATGTTTGTAAACTTTTAATTATAAATTATTTTTTTTAGTATAAAAGCTATTAAGTGTGTAAGACAAATATCCATATCAAACTAAAGATCAATTTGAAAATATTTAACCGTCTTAATTTCATTGTACAAAATAACACTTGTCCCATAAACAAATTCTTTTTAAAGAAAATCGCAATCGTCTTAAAAATTAATTAAAGAATTTATTGTTTTTTCATTTTATTTTTACTATTAAGTTTTGTTTAAATTAAATTAAAATTATATTTTCAACAGTTGATCACACCATATGTGAAAAAAAAAAATTTACCTTCAAATAAATATAGAAAAATCTATACATTTGAAGTTTATTTATTGCTCTAACTTTTTTTCCAAAGTCAATAAAAAAAAAAAAATTTAGAAATTATAATTACGAGTAGTTAATTATTTTATGTTACTTAAATTTTTTATATTTATTGTAAATATCCTTGACCATCGAAGTTTACAGTAAAAGGTTAACAATATACAATAGAAAAAATTCATGTGTATTATAGTTATAGATGATTTCGAGGTCGTGTAAAATAGTCTTTGAAACATTAACGTCGCGATCGGGCAAAACTTAACAGGTGCTTTGTGGTGATTGGAGGATACATGAAGGTTGTTATATATTAAAACAATAAAAAAAAAAGATTTTTTTTTTTTTTCTGTTATCATGTGAAATTTTACGATTGCTAATTTTTTTTTTTTAATTTATATAATTATTAGTTCTATTTGTTGTTGAAATTTTTAGTAAATAAATTTCTTTTTTTTCAATTATAAATATACCTATATATTTAGATTTGGCAAAGCTGATATTTTTCTTTTTGTTAATTTTTATTTGCGTTTAGATGTACAAAATTATCAAAAAATAAAATTGAATAAATAAATTTTTTTTATTATATACTGATAATATCTATGTATCTTTTTCTTATCAAATTGACAATATTTCTCTGCTAATTCATGAGTTACAACTTAAATCAAAAAATAAATATAATTTTTTGTCAGAATTATATTTATCTATTATTTATTGTTAAATATAGAAAAAAAAAAAAAATATAATTCATTGAAAAAATATATTTAGTACTTTTTTATTTTTCTATATTTTGTAATTTCCTGGTATCACATACAGTTTACCTGATGTAAACAGACCGTCACACCTTTCCGTTAGTCACCATTAGACGATACCCATCCTGACATGTATCTACAAATACCTACTTACATATGAAACAGCAAATAAAATAGAAAAAAGAAAACTAAAATTATTCTTACAAATGTATTTTAAACTTGTAACGGTAAAATAACAAAAGAAAAATAAGAAATACACAGACACCGATGAAAAGTAATCGAAATTTTTTAATTATTTAATAAAAACCTTGATTGACCTCTACAAAGTATAAAATAAAAATCTATTATGTTACATATTTCATATAGAATATGCGTGTGCATTTAATTATTATTTTTTGTTCGAGCAAACTTGGTTTTTTTTCTTTTTTTCAAGCAATAGTGAACAAAAGTTACATTATTTTTCAAAAATTCATAAAAACACAATACTATTTTTTCAAAAGAAAAAACTTCTATGATGAGATACGAAATTTACTCGATAAATAATTTAAATTTTCATTTTAAGCTAGAAAATAAAATTGAAAAAAAAATGAAATATTTTCTTGAAAAAGTATTGAATATTTAAATAACTTTTTTTATTATGTAAAAATTTGTTAGTATTAAAATGAAATCGATAAATTATTTAAAAAAATTTTTTAATTATGAAACATATTTAGTGTCCCCGAAAAATTTTATCAAGTAAATGAATAATTAGATAAAAAAAACAACTGGTCTATCAAAGTTTCAAGTATGAAGGTTAAAAACTTTGTTTTTTTTTTTTTTTTCATTAAAAATTTAATGAATTTTTTATTTCTCTTTCCTCTTTTTTTACATTTGAAAAAGCCAATCAGTATATTTTTTACCCTCTGTTCTTTATTTATTCATTTTATTTCGTTTGCTTAAATATTAACCATTTTTTTTTTCCCACAGACATGTCAATTATTCAATGACAAAAAATACATGTAATGCTAATAATATAAATAAAATAATGTCAACGATAAATTGACTGGGATCAATGACTATTAACGTTCAAAAAAATAATATTTTATTTTTAATAATAAAGTAGAAAATTTATTTCTGGTAAGCAATAAACTATTTAATAAATTTTATTGGAAATTTGATATTTTTTAATTAATAATTTTAGTTTATTCAAGAAAGTAATAGTAAAAACAAAATAAAAGATTATTTTATATTTTTATTTTTATAAGAGATTATTTATGTTTCTATTTCTGTTGAATTTTTGGATGAGATTGTAATATGAACGTGTGAATATTTTCCTAGAATATTTGCGAGGTCAGAATGGGTCATAAAAGTATTGGTTGGTGACGAACATTTTGATTGATATATTTGAATTTGAGAAATGAGTCTTTGGTCTTGATCTAGACATTGACATGATCGTTTATACGTATAGCTTTGTCATCAAAAGAAACATATATAATTTGCATATCTATACATTGTTTGATTATTTAAACCTACCTAAATATATTTGAGATCTGATTAATATAAATTGGATTAATTAATAAATAAATAATTAAAATATAATATTTAAAAAGTAAATATATTCGTTTGTAAAATTTTTATTTTCAAATATTCAATTTTTTGAATGACTTAAAAAAAAAAATAATACAGTAAATTTAAAAACTTTTTAAACCAACTTATTGAATAATTTATTTCAAGGAATATTTATGAATTAAAAATGAATAATTATTTATAAATTATAATAATTTTATGTCGTTATTTCCTCAACCTCGAATGTGATAACAGCTGTTATACCGTATGGCAAAATCAAAGTGAAAAAAAAAAAAAAAACCTGTTGCATTGTCATCTTACAAATGCACTCACACAAAGTAAAATAATTTCATCACATGTTGTCAAACCTTTTTATATTTAATAATTAAATGAAATTGGAATAATTAAAATAATTAAAATTGACAATCAAAGCACATATTGTACAGAACAGAGCAAAAAATAAATTTAAAAAAAAAATTAATAGATAAACAATAAATTAAAATAATTAATTATTTTTTTAAAAAATATGATTATATTGTTATATATTAATTGAAAATTTGACTTACAATCAAAAATTATCCACAAGACTTACACATTTTTTTTATCTGGAGTAAAATTATTGAATAATCAAATTTTTTTTTGCACAAAATATAAAAACTAGTTTTTTATATTGTTTTAAATATTTATTATAAAACATATTTAATAAAAACAACTTGAGCTGTATGGGTTTTGTCAAAATTATTTATAAAATACAAGTTTTAATTTGATAAACTTAAATCGGGAGGAACAACGAAAAACACATTGGATCACATGTACCGCCATATTGTTTACTGTTCTAGAATCTAGACGTATAAGATATATATAGATATAAAAAAAAAACTACATATTTGCAATGATTTAGACGGCCGAAACTGATACACGATGATGAATAATAAATGTAAAATGTATGTCGAATATTAATTCAGCCATTTATCATTCTTAGTACAACAATTTTGAGTATAAATTTTAAAAATCAAAAAAATTAATTATTAAAAAATATATATTTTTGTAATCCAATTTTAATATTTTCTTTATAAAAAAAAAAAAAAAAAAAAAAAAAAAAAAACCTAATGAAGCATTTTTATAAACCTTCAATGATTTTTTTGACGAATGAATAATTTTATTTTATTATATCCATTATTAGAATTTTAATAATTTTAATTTTTTTTTTTTAAATTACGTAATTTTTATCAAGAATTGGTAATACAGAATTTATTCATTAGAAATTTCTTTTTTAGAAAACAGATGGCGCTAAGAGCCAATTTTTTATCATGACAACAAAGAGAAAAAACAAAGAAAAAGAAAATATAAATAAAGCAGTTACACCACACACATGCAAACACATGCTGGTTTTGACTTTTGTTATTTTATAATATTACGTTGAATGTAAAAATACAATATATTTATTTAATCGTTAACTGACAATCAAAATAAAATGGACAAGTCAATCATTTTGCAACAAAAAGTCAGAGATAATTCAAAAAGTTTGCAGGATGAATTTTTTGATCTAAAATTTTGGGAAGAAGAGATGAAAAAAAATGATAAAAAAATCCAGGATACAAAAGCAGGAAAAGATGAGGTAAATATTCAGTTATTCATGATAATAATGTTGAAAAAGTTTTAAAATTTTTAACTATAAATATCTAGTATATAAATAATTTACAAATTTATTTTTATTTTCTTTTAATACTATGTTAAATTGTAATTGTTTTTATTTCCATAACCTCTAGGAACTCCCTCCAATAAGAAAAAAAAAAATCACAAAAACAACAATGACAAAAATAAAGGACAATGAAACTCAATCAAAACGAATAAAATCTCATGATTATGCATCTTGGGATCAATTTGATGTTGTAAGATATAAAGAAATTAATCTAAAAATTTGATTACTTTACTATTTATTTTACTAAAATTATTAATTTTATTTAAAGGAAAAAGCATGTGAGGAAATTGAAAAAGATAATGAAAAGACTGAAGAATATGAAGATGTTAATTCCGAAGAAGAATTTCAAAAAAATCATGAAATGGCATCAAAAAAGAAAATATTAGGTAATAAATATGTTAAAGAACAAAAATGGGAAAAAGCATTGTCATGTTACAGTGAAGCAATTAAAATATTTCCATTTGATGCTGTTTTTTTTGCAAATCGTGCAATGTGTCATTTAAAAATGAATAATTTTTATTCAACCGAAGCTGATTGTACAACTGCATTACAACTTGATGGTAATTACATCAAAGCTTATCACAGAAGAGCAACAGCACGAATGGAACTTAAACAGTTTGATGATGCAATTGATGATTTAAAACAAATATTGAGTCTTGAAAAAAATAATAAAGAAGCACAAAAGTTACTTGAAGTTGCCCAAAAAGCTTTTGATAAAAAATTGGGAATAAATATTAACAAAAAACCTGTCGATAAAATAACAAAATCTGAGGTAAAAAATGAAGTAAGTAAAACGAAAATTGAAGTTAAAGATCAAATTATTGAAACAAAATTATTAAAAGATTCAACGATAAATATTAAAGATAAAAAATCCAAAGATACTTTAAAAGTAAATAAGATTGAAGTTATTGAAAAATGTGATACTGTTGAAGATGATAAATCATTACCAGATTGGTTGCCTTGTTTTGAAAAGGACGTTGAAATTGTTAAAGTTATTGATAAATTACCACATCAAAGAAGCAAAAAACCTTTAAAATCAATTGCCATTGTTCCTAAAGATTTAACAAAATTACCAACACAAGTAGATGAAAAATTATCAAATATAAATGAAAAAAAAGTTGAAATAATACCAGATAAAATAGAAATACAAAATGACACTGAAGCTGATGTACCACCAGCTCCAACATCATCAATTCAATTTTTTGAAACTTGGAAAAAATATAAATCACCAAATTTTAGATATAAATATTTAAAGGTAAAATATAAAAATTAATTTTATTTATTTTTTTTTAATTATTAATAATTGTTTTATTATCCAGCAAATAAATCCAGAATCAATTCCCAAAATATTCAAGGATTGTATGGACTCTGATACATTTAGTGAAATTTTTAGTATCTTGTCAAGTCATTTCATCAAAAATCAAGATCTTGTTTTTAATTATATCAAATATTTGAGTAAAATTAAGCGTTTTCAAACACTTATCATGTTTATATCTGAAAAAGATAAAAAAGGTAAGCTAAAAAATTTTGAAGCATTTTTTTTTCTCATTTTTCTTATTGCTAAAATTAATTAATTTATCAACAGATTTAATTTCATTATTCGACTATTGCAAAGCAACTGAAAATCAACCTGACGAATGTATAAAAGAAATGAGTGTTAAGTATGAGCTGTAATTAAGCAAACAATATTCAAAAAAAAAAAAAAGAAAATAATAATTTTAAAAAAAATTGGTTTCAAAGTTCAAGAACATCAACTGTTAATTGATTTCAAAAATAAAAAATGGAATAAAAAAAAAATAACAATATGATAATAAACTTTTGTTGAAAGGCTTTTGATAAGATTAGAGAGAGGGGGGCGCATGTGCGAGCATGTTTCACATAATAATCGTGAAGTCACCATATTGGACTCTAAACGCGACTCATCAAAGTATTGGAATTTTATAATACAATAATTAACTTATCAAATATAAAAATAAACAAAAAAAAATAATAGTATTAATACATGTATTATATTATTTTAAAAATATTGTTTTTTTAATTTAAATTATTTTTTTATTTTATTCAACAATCATGTGTAGTGGATAATACATATATTTTTTTTTTGTTTCCTGAAAGTATACTGAAACATTGAGTGGGGAATTTACACTTCAGTTTAGTCATATTGTTTTTCAGTGAATGTTGGAGTTGTGTCAACAACAGTAGAAACAATTAAACTTTGTTTGTTTTCTTTTTTTTTTGTTTTAATTTTTTTTTTTTTATTTATAAAAAATGAAGTATATTGTTGCACTTGATGTTGGTACAACAACTGTGAAATGTCATGTTTTAAATGACAAAGCTGTATCTGTTGGTTCTGCTGTGAAAAAGGTATGTTTGTTTTTTTTTCATTAAAATTTGTATTAAATTCTAAAAATTATATGCTTTTTAATTGTTGAATTTATTTCTTTATTTTAACAACAAAAAAAAAGTAAACTTATAAAATTATTATTTTGTTATTAATACATTATTATCAATTAGTAATAAATAACAAAAAAAATTATTGAAAATAAATTTAACGTTCACCTAACACTATAACATTATTCAAATTGAGGGCAATAAAAATTAATATGATGATCATGAAGCAACCGGTTAGTCAAGGTAGCTAGAGAGAGAGCCTGAAATTTTTATAGTTTCAAGTATTTTATATTTTAATTTTCTCTTAATCCCTTTTATAATAATTTAGTAAAAAAAAATTAAATCCAGTGATCAAGAACTGATGTAATCGGAACACTTGAAACTTGTTCAAAGTGTATTGTTCAAAGAACAATAAAAATAAATTATCAATTTTTTAAATTCTATCAAACTATTAATTATTAAATTTAATTTACATATATTTTTTAAAGGTTGAGCTTCTTTATCCAAAGCCTGGCTATGTGGAAATTGACCAAGATGATTTATGGGATTCAATAATTACAGTTTTAAAAGAAGCCGTTAATGGTAAAAAATTGTTCGAAAAAAATAAATGATAAAAAGAATAATTTTAAAACACAGAACAACGACGCAACAATAAACTTATTTTATTATTATTACGAATTAAATGCTATCCTACGCAAACAGTTGTGCAATCATTTTTAAAAACAAAAAAAAAGTAATAAATAATAAATGTTGATTAATGAAGTTAGCATTGAATTACAGCTAGCAACATTGACGTTAAAAGCATTGCATGTCTGGGCATATCAACTCAAAGAAATAGCTGCTTATCATGGAATATTGAGACAGGCAAATATTATCACAAGTAATAATTATAATCACTCATATATGTCCACTTATCAAATAAATATTGATAACAATAAAAATTGTGATAATTTTATTTTACAATTTTTATTTTATTTATTCATTTTATTATTGTTTTAGAATTATAACATGGAAAGATCTTCGTGCAGATTCAATGGTAAAAAAATGGAACTCATCATTGGTCTTAAAAAGTGTCAGAACGTTATCATATTTCTTATACACAATAAGCCGAAGAAAAAAATTTTTAGCCGGAAGTGTGTTTAAACTAATGAATTCTCAGGTATATACAAAGCTTTATTTTTCAACAGTAAATTATAATTATTTAGATAAATGATGTTAGATGAATGCTAACTACAATGCTGAATGTTTAATTATTTGTCTCAATATCGAGGGATAAAAATTTAAACATAGAAAACACATCGTATGTTTTTTTTAAGAATAAAAAAAACTTAAATCATCAAATGTAATTATTCATTTATTTATTAAAGATTAATAAACTAATGAATATTATAAATAAAGAATTACGATTTTTTTTATCCATAAATATGTACAATGCAAAAACACACGTTATTTTGATTTTTAATTGAAAATAAAAATTACATGTTATATTTTTGTATTGGTTACATAATAATAGATAGCTTGAATTGATTGATGAAATAAATAACTGAATAATTAATTGAATAAATAAAGATGGTAGTAAAGTTAATAATTATGATTTTTAGATGACCTTGAGGCTTAGTTGGGCACTACAAAATATTCCTGGATTAAAAGAAGATGGTCTCAATGGTAAAGCTGTTTTTGGGGGTATTGATTGTTGGATTCTTTACAAACTAACTGGTATTTATAAAATTCATAATTAATAATTATTATTGTTGATAATTATTCAACAATCTATAAATTATTTATTTACTTTGTTATTTTTTTTTTTAAATTTACTTTACAGGTAAACACATAACTGATTATTCATGTGCGTCTGCCTCAGGTCTATTTGACCCTTTTTCTATGAGCTGGGCACCATGTGCAATCAATTTTTTCAAAATTCCATGGAAGATGATGCCAAAGGTTGTTGATACTGCTGGTGATTTTGGCTGTACACCTGAAGATATTTTTGGTATTTCAGTTCCAATTATGTGTTCTGTAAGATGATGAATTAATTTTTTTATTTTTTTATCAAATTTTTATATCAGAGTAAATAATTTTTAATATTACAGATGGCTGATCAATCGGCATCGTTATTTGGTAGTGGATGCTTCCAACGAGGTGATCTCAAAGTAACCTTAGGTACTGGAACTTTTATGGATGTTAATACTGGAAAAGAAGCTCATGCATCTATTTCAGGTAATAATCAAAATTGAATTAACTTGTTCATTCATCTTTTTTTTGTTTATAAAATAATACTAAAGGTCTTAATTTAAATTTCTAATTTGATGTTTATTATTTTTTTTATTGAAAAAACAAGGCTTGTATCCACTTGTTGGATGGAAAATTGACTCTGAACTGGTATACATGGCTGAAGGATTATCAAATGACACTGGAACTCTAGTCGAGTGGGCCAAAGCATTAGGTAATTCATCAGTTTAATCAATTTTTAATTTAAGAAAAATTTTTTATCAATAGAAAATTTTTATTATTTTAGAAATGATCAATGATCCTTCCGAAATGTCACTACTGTCAAATTCAGTTAAAAACTCAGACGGTGTTTATTTTGTCCCAGCTTTTAGCGGCTTACAGGTAAATCATAAAAATTAAATTAAAAAATAATTTTACCATGTAAATTTGAATGAAAAATTTCGAACAGTTAGCTCTTTTTTCACTGAGTCAACTGTTTTTATTTCAGCAACTCAGCTTAAATATTTTATACTGATTATGAAATAACATTTTTAATTTTAAAAATGAAATTATATTTCTAAATTATTTTGAGGAAATTAAACAACAATTTAACGTGTTAAATGAATATGAATTGATAAAATGATATAACTTTTTAGGCTCCAATAAATGATCATAGTGCAGCAACAGGATTTTTAGGAGTAAAACCAACAACCCGAAAAGCTCACATGATTCGTTCAATATCTGAAAGCATTGTTTTTAGAATTTTACTTTTGTACAATGCTCTACAAAAAGAAACACGACAAAATTATTTTAGCATTCGGTAAAATTAATTTTTAGCTAAAAAATAATTTAAAACGATCAAATTGTTATAAATTAATCGAATATCTATATTAATATTTATTTTTAGAGTTGATGGAGGTGTATCAAAGGACGACTTTATTCTACAACTTCTTGCAGATTTAACAGGTCTACCAGTTGAACGACCTTCAAACACTGAAATGTCAATTTTCGGTGTTGCATTTTTGTCTGGACTTCAATGTGGTAACTGATTAAACCAAATTTTATTCAAAACTATAAGTTAAATATTCTTCACGTCTGTAATAATTGCATTTTTATTTTTTTTTTAGGCATTTGGAAAAATAGAGATGAGCTGATAAATTTAAGAAACGTCGACACTGTCTTTAAACCAAATAAAAATCGAATGCTTGAATATCAATCAACAATACATCAGTGGAATCGAGCTATTAACCGATTTCAAAACTGGTACTGATAACGCCTTTGAGCTAAAATTACGTACCTGATTTAAACAATCAAAATAAAAAATATCTTAATTTATATTTCATTACAAAAAAAACTAAACATTATGTATTTTTTCATCAAAATAAATGCTAGAAAAATTAATAAACTAAACGTTTAAAAAATTTAATAAAAATAAATTAATTCAGAGTTAAAGTATGTCATTTATGTGCAAATAGTTAAAGCGTTCAGAACCTCTGCATAAAGCAAGCTAATGACAGGGGGCAATTTACCTATGAACTGGTTAGGATAGATTAATTTATGAATTTTATATAATTCATTTGATATTTTCGCGTAATGTTTTTCTACTAAAATTATCGATATTTTGTATTAAATCATATTTTTCATGATTATTTTTTACAATCGTTAATTTTAGTATATTTTTCGCACCATTGGTATCATGATTAAATGTAATTATATGATTTGAACAATATTGATATCTATGTGGTGATATACTTGTAATAAGTTTACAACTACCTTCACTACATAATATTGTTGTACGAAATTCATTAGCATATTTAACAAAAAATTCTCCGAACATTTCTTCACCAGAGTTTTTTTGGAGAATCAGTCGAAAAAATTTTTCCTCGTCAGAGATCTCGGAGTTATGTCACATGAAATTGAATATTAAAACCACTTGATAAGTATTGTATGAATCATTAATCACCAATAAATTTATCATTCATACTTTTTTTATTTATAATCAAACGAATCTAATAAGTAGAACGTTTACCTTATACAGCATATCTTAACATACTTCATTTAAACTGGTAATATATATAATTATTGTATATGTATAATTTACCATATTGATAATAACAAATAATATTAGCAAATATAAAATTGAATCAAAGTCTAAATCTTATTATTTTGGTGTTATTTAGTTTGTTGTGAATACACTTGAGAAAATCTCATAGAAACCACGAAAAAGCGTCAAATACACATCAAATACTCATAAAATATTAATAATCTATGAGCACTTGATGTGTATTTGACACTTTTTCGTGGTTTCTATGAGATTTCCTCGAGTGGGGTACCTATATATGTAATGTTTATCAAAATACATTCTTATAAAAATACAATATTGCTTTAAAGCTTACTTTTATAAAAGAGTTCAACTCTTTGGTGTTGTTGTCAATTGCAGAATTTGTTTTTTTTTTTATTGCACCGCGGGATGGGTATAATTAGATATAAAAAAACAGAATAATCTCAAAATATGTACATTACACCGATATTATATCGACTAAAAATTGCAATTAATTTTATTGGATTAATTTATTATTTATTATTGTTTTCATTGTGATTTAGAATTATTAAAATAATATACTTCCGACTTCCTTGTTGTTGTTTTTTATTTATTTTATGAATCTCCTCCACTGGGTAGGAGAATATTCACTTGTCTACGTGATGGTCTATTTAATACAAATGATCTAAAAAATATTTAAAATATCTAATAAATGATCTAATAAATGATTTAATTTATAATTTTGTTGTGATTGTTTTAAAAAAGTAATATATTAAATTTCTTTTGACTTTGTTGGTCTCAATTTAAGCGGGAAGTTAAATTACGATAATTTAGTCTTTAATAGCTAATATTTGGTGGTTCCAAGTTCTAAAAAAAAAAAAATAATTGTTTAAAAAAATTAATTAAAAGAGTTAAAGAATTTGTTGTTTGGTCTTGGATTTCGTTTTAAATTCGAGTAACTGATAATTAAATTGCTGAGTCTAAATTAAAATAAAAAAAAAAAAAAAAAACTGAGTCGTTGGTTCTTTGCGACAGCAAAATATTGTATCAGTTATAAAAGTGTAACGAAACCATTCAGTCGGTTGTGTAAAGAAATAACAAACAACAAAAAAAAAATTATCCGAATAATTTATTAATAAATTCACACCGGAAGACTAGACAATGATTTTTTAAAGCATATAAAAGACAGACTTGGGTCATTAATGAATTTTTCCATTTATAATTTATTGAATTGTTTTATTATTTTCTTGTCTTAACCGATGATTATCATATCAATTTGATCCATAATCATTATTCCCCTTTTCTTTCGTAACTGAATATAACGAGACGATGAAGTTGCTGTTTTTTTAAATGAGAAATCAATGTGCATTTATTTTCAATACACAAACGTTTTCGAAACGTTCTTGAAACCACGTTTTTTATTTTTTTTTTTCAAAACATTATTATCAACAAGATATTACATAAATGTTGATATTAATCTTCACTTATTTTATTACTCAGTGTTCAATTGAAAAGTTATAAAAATAGTTCAATTGAAAAGTTATAAAAATAGTTTTATTAGAATTTTTTTTCGCGACTGGATTCAAGTTCGGAGTGAAAATATATTAAACTTAAAAAAACACATACAGCAATGAGCATGGTTTGTTGACATATTTTCTTTCTTTTTATTTATTTTTTTTACCAGATAACTGGTTTTTACAAACTACCTTTATCCAACATCTGACCTGGCATCGATACAGGGCCACGTCTTGTTGACCATCACATTATTATTGTTGTTATAAAATTATGAAAAAATTTTATATTCAATTTTTATTATTTTTCATTCATCAGAAATACTTTGAGACTCACCATCATTACCTGTTTTCAATGAAAAAAATTTTTTCTTTGATGAAAAATAATATATTGAGTTGGAAAGTCATGTTTTTCTTTACTTGAAATATTTATTTAAAAACACAAATTTCAAAAGCTGTTCAAAAGTTGTGATAATTAATTTATAAAAATTAAAATTGTAAAGATTATTGTGCAAAGGATTATTTAGTGATTTCGTTTACAGGAAGAAGTTTCGATTGATATGCCTGGAGAGGAAGAATTACCTCGTCCAGAAACATCTCTGGATGAGATATGTGAAATAAACATTGAAATGGAACCATTAGAATCTGAAGCAGGTAAAAATTTTTATCAATAAAATTTATCAGTACGTTAAAAGATTTTTATTTTTAAAATTTTTCTTCAATCATGAAAAAAATTGATAAATAAATTGGAAAAATATTTATATATAAGATACAACTTTCTCTTTGATTAATATTTTTTATTAACAATATTTATGCGTCTTGTCAGCTTCAATAAACTTGTAGAATGAATTTACAAAAAAATTAAAATAATGAAAAGTAAAATAAAATTTTTAGAAATATTTAACTTAAAAAATATATATTTCAACGGTAAATAATGATATATAAAAGGAATAATTTTTTTTTTAATTCAAGCACCAGGTAAAACAATTTCAATTCATATTTTTTCTGTTTTTTATTTTTGTAAGGATATGGTAAACGGTTTTTTATTCAGTAGTTAATGCTAAATGCCTCGACTGAAAAGATCAAAAGTCATGCATTTATTTAATATATATAAATAGTATTTATTTATTGAACGTATATATACGTTAGCGACTAGCGGGGTACTTTCTCGGGCCATTTTTTGTCGATTTAAAAAATCATATAAAAAGAAAACTCCAATCCTTTATTCCTTTATTGCCAAAATGATGAATTATATAAAATCCTCCAACTGTAAAATCAAAAACAGACAAAATAAAATTAATATTTTAAATTTTGTATAGAAAAACAAGCAATCCAGTCAATTTAGTCCAGTGTAATTTTCAAATCACTATAAAACTATTAAATAAATAAAAAATTCAAACGGCGAATTCCTGAAAATATATTTACCAAACCAAATGACCCAACAACCAAAACAATATGAACAAGTAACAAGAATGTTTTAGGGTGTTTTAGTAGCCACGTGACAGATTTCTCTTTAACATTCAAAACTGAAAAAGATTTAACATATCAATTTTTTCGCTACAAATTTACCCCTCAAAAAACCAAATTAACATTGATCAACATATGACTTCAAGTCTACACAAAACTTCTCTTATTTTATCTAAAATCCACACAAAAATTGCACAAGTCACCAAAGTTTCTGATAGATTAAAAATTTTTGTTAAAATACAAATTTACCTGTTTGAAACTGTGTAAATATATTTATAATTTATTGAAAAATAATGGCTGCTTGAGACTCGAAATCATCATTTATGTTCAAATGTTAATAATTATTCATTAATTACGTATGAAAAATTTGTTATCAATTATAATTTGGAACAGTTTTATTAATTTTGTCGTGAAAATAAAAATGTAGATCGAAAAGACTTCTCTCGTCTTTTTGATTTCGAACATTATATGAAAGTCCATAAGGTGCTGCCACATTGACAAATACAAAAACTAAAAAACCCGCTCCATAAATGTATAAATTTTTTGTATGTTAAAATGTTCACATGTACACACAAAAAATGTATGTATTACGCAGAAGCAAGGTAACAATATTTACGTTATTTACTGAGAAAACGTCAGAATAATAAAGTTGTTTGCTCCTCCAGTTTCCAGTGTAATATTTTTCAGTCTGTTATGACACTCGAGAGTTTTCTTGTTACATTAATGTTATACTGATCTTTGGATTTTGATCTTAGCAAGGTCAAATAATAATATAAAAAAAAAAATATAGAACGTTTGAATTATAAAGTGTTTATTATTAAAGAGTGGCTGGCCGGTGTTACATTGTTGTTTGACATTTTGTAAGTAAATATAAAAAATAAAAACTTTAAATAATTCCGTATTAATTTTAATTATTTATATTATTTTAAATATATTTTTCAATATTTATTTTCAATTTTGTTTAAAATTTTTATTCATTCATAATAATAGTACTCCAAAAATATAAATAAATGAAATCTCACTTATACGTCGAACTTTTTTTTTATCTTTTGACAGCTAATTTTTTATCACCAAATAATAATAATATTTTCATAAAAAATTCATAGTACAGTGAGTGTGTACTTAATCGCTTAAAATAGGATGAAAAGATAATTAGATTGACATTAAAATTAAAAATATCTTTTAATTGTTACTAATAATATTTTAATTGTTCCAATTTCCAGCAAAAATGAATGGAAAAGTAAATATGGTTGACTACGATGATGTAAGTTTGATTAAGTAATTAGCTTTCTATATTTTTTAAATTTATTTTCCAACATGTTATTTAATTTTTTTTTTTTTCTAATGATCAACTAGCTTATTCAACAAACCAGAGATACATTTTTGAGTGGAAAAACGAAATCATTAAAATGGAGAATCCAACAAATAAACCAATTGAGAAAAATGATTCAGGAAAATATTCCCCAAATTGAATCAGCACTTAAAACAGACTTAAGAAGAGTAAATATTAATTTATTATGATAAATTTAATAATCAATGTACAATTAATTTGGAATATATATTATTTCCTTTTTTTTTACAGTGTAGATTTGAGACACAAGCTCTCGAAATTGAATACACACTTGGTGAAATTAAATTCATGTTGATGAATATCAAAGAATGGTCATCAGTTTCTAATGTAAATTATTTAATTATATTTATTATTGTTATCTCTGTTGATGATAAATGATTTACCTAAATTTTTATATTGTTAAAACATTAAATTAGCCAACAAAAGGATTTATCAACATGTTGGATTCAGTTGAACTTCATAAAGATCCATATGGAGTTGTTCTTATAATTGGTGCCTGGAATTATCCAATTCAACTAACTCTGGTACCACTGCTTGGTGCAATTGCTGCTGGTAATTGTGCTATTCTAAAACCATCAGAAATATCAAGTGCCTCATCAGAACTATTAGCGAATTTAATTCCTCAGTATTTAGATAAGGTATTTTAGAATAAAATTTAAATCTCATTTGTTTTCCTGATGATTATAACTAATTTGTAATCATTTCTTCAACCAGGAATGTTATCATGTTGTTACTGGTGGTGTTAAAGAAACAAGTGAAATATTAAAACATCGGTTTGACTATATTTTTTATACTGGCTCAACAAACGTTGGTAAGATTGTACGTGAAGCTGCAAATAAATACTTGACACCAGTTACATTAGAACTCGGTGGTAAAAGGTATTTTAAATTAATTTTTTCATTTTTATAATATACTTGATTGTAATTTTATTTAATTATGTTTAATTTATTTCTTTTTTAGTCCTGTGTATATTGACAGTACAGTAGATTTTACAGTTGCAATAAAACGTATACTCTGGGGTAAATTTGTTAATGTTGGACAAACTTGTATTGCTCCTGATTATGTTTTGTGCACCAAAGATGTCCAAGAAAAATTTATTGATGAATCCAAAAAAATTATCAACGAATTTTACGGTGAAAATTCAAAAGAAAGTCCAGATTTATGTCGCATTATTAACAACAATCACTACCAGTAAGCTTATTGTCTATTATAAATAATTATTTGAATTTTTTTTTATAATCATATTTTAAAAATTATTGCTCTTCTTGTTTCAAGACGATTGGCAAATTTTTTGAGTGGAAATGGACGAGTTGCTGTTGGTGGTCACACTGATTCATCAGAACGTTTTATTTCACCAACAATTTTAGCTGATGTCAAATTTTCAGATCCAATTATGCAGGAAGAAATATTTGGACCAATTTTACCAATTGTTACAATCAATAATGCATACGAGGCAATAAGTCTTATCAATCAACGGTAATAGATATTCAATATTTTAAGGTATCAGTTAAAATATTAATTCAATTTAATTTGTTATACAGTGATCATCCTCTCACATTTTATATATTTACCAAGGACAAAGGAGTACGAGAGTTATTAATTAGTCAAACTCGTAGTGGTGCTGTTTGTGTAAATGACACAATAATGCAGTATTGTGGTAATTATAAATTTTAAATTAAAGTTATTTATTGTTTCGCAATTTTTACTAAGATAATTATTGTCTTTTACTGTTTTATTTTTTTATAAAAAACAATAATAATAGACAATCTATATTTTTTTTTAATAATAGATTATTCAAATAATTTTACGGCACTTATAATTTTTTTTTCTTTAAATCATTTCCGTTTGTAATCAGTAATCATATATACTTTTTATGCGTATCACTATGTTATTATTTTATTATTTATTTACATTTTTTGAATACTAAAAAAGAAAAAACATAATTTATCATAAAATTTTATTGTAAAATTTAGTTTATCTCTTTGGCTTTACTCAGTTTGATCCGGCAGTATATTTTTAGATTAATAATTTAGAAATTTTTTTGTTTTTAAATAACAATATTTTTTAAGTAAGATGGTTAGTTTTTTATTTATTTTTTTTATTGAAATGATGAGTTGTTTTTATTTTAGAAGCAGAACAACGAAAACAAATTTTTTTTTTAATTGAATGCCATTGAAGTTCCGATGTTTATAATTAATTATCTCGAATAATAGCCAGACAATAATAATACAAATAAAATCTTTACATTCAGGGAAATTTCAATAAATTTGTAAAAAAAAAAACCGAAAGACGAATTTATTACTTAACATTTACTCAACTAATGTTAGAATTTTTCAATTATCTAAAAAGTTTATTTGGAAAAAAAAACTAAGTTTTTGTATATTTTTTATTGTACTTACTTTACAAGTTACAAAAATTTGATAGACTACAGTTTAATGACAGTTTTATCATTATAAAAAAAGTACTTTGAATAAAATTTATAAACTAAAATTATGAAACTTCTTGGCTACTTGCATGCATTAATAATGTTGAGTACTCTCATTTAGTTTACATAAATTTACACTTGTTAATTTAAAAGTTGGATAATTTTACTTGTATTACAATTTTCATTTGAATTAAAAAAAAATGTTATATTTTTTTTAGTTGATACATTGCCATTTGGAGGTGTTGGTGCATCTGGAATGGGTGCTTATCACGGCCAACTTACATATGACACATTTTGCCATAAAAAAGCTGTTCTAGTCAAGGACTTCAACATCATTGGAGAAACACTGGCTTCGTAAGGATGATATTTATTTATTTATTTTTTTTGCTTTCAAAATTATATGAGACATTTCACGGCAAATTATACTATCAAATTTTTTAATCTTGCTACTTTTATTATATTTTTTTTAACTTTCTTTTGGTTTAAGAAAAATCCCCGAATTTCTTAAGATTTATCTAAATATTTTTATTAAATAAAAAACTATTATAGTCTTTTAATTTTAATAAAGTTTTTTTTTACAAATTTGAAAAATTTGGGAAAAATTCAGCAAGCTGATAAAAGTTTTTCTTAATAAAATTTTTTATTGTACTTAATCGAAATAATTATTAATATAATTTATTTTTTTGTTTAACAGAGCTAGATATCCACCGTATTCTGAAAAAAAATTGTCATTTTTAAAGATGCTTTTGGACAAACGTCCTGACATACCTGGAATCAAGTATTTACCACATCTTTTAATGTTCGGTCTGGGTGTGCTTGCAACAGTTGGCTTTAGAGCTGCCATGAAGGTACATAAGTCGACATCATCCTAATATAATTAACGTTAATAAAAACTCAATCATTATAAAAACATTGGTAAACTAACCAACTAAAAAAAAAAATATTAATTTTTTCTGTTATTAAGATCGTATAAATAATATTAAGTACAACTTTTTTTCACTTTTTTTACTTGATTAAAAGCACCAAGAAAAAGTCATTGCATATTTTTACAAATAAAAAAAAATCGCATAAAAATTATGTAACTTAGAAATAAATAAAATTATGGATTTAAATTTTTTTTTCCTTTTTTTTTTTTAATCTGAAAAGAATAATTATGAAATATAAATGTTTCTAGGATTATGGAATGCCGGATAATCAACAATAGTATTTCTGATCAATCAATATTGAAAACAAGTTGAGAACATTTATTAAATATTTTTATATATATATACACATTTTTTTTTTGTTTCACTTTAATTGTTGGATTTTTAATAGTTTATAAGTAATTATAATAATAAAAAAGATACTTATGTTACAATGTTTAAATAAAAACAAATCGCTTGTAAATTATGTAATTATTTTTTAGATTATTTGTATATTTTTATTATCATTTATTCAATATTGTTTACATTGATATTGATGTTATGTTCAAAAAACTATTGGTATTTTTCATATTTAAATTGTCAGTTGATATATTTCACAATAATTTACTTTTTTTTTTCTTATTATTTATAGCAATAATAAATTTATTAATATTTTTGAAAAATTAGAATTACGTGAATGAAGATTTTCTTACATTTTAAATTTTTTAAAATATTTATCAATTAGTTCAAGGCTTTTAAAAGCAAGACTTACTTTTTGGGTCACTGTTGTTTGTTTCTCTTATCTTTTTCAAAAATTGAATTATTCAAATATCATTAATTTTCAATTAAAATTGAATAACGAAAAAGTATAAACAGAACACTCACTGTATGACATATTTTTTGCATTAAAACGTAAGTGTAATTATTATTTTTTAACTTTTAAATCTGAAAATAGATAAACTTTTGTTACTAGAATATTACGAGTATTCATTGATGGTTTATTATTTATCTTGTGATTAATATTTCATTGAATATGTTTACTTTGATTTCATAGTACAACATGAATATTATTTTGATAGAATTCATAACGTTAATTGGAGTTTTTGGCCAAACGATTGAGTATTATCCAAGTGTATATGATGATCTTCATTTGAATCTTATTTTAAATAGTGACAGAGAATTTAAAAAGCTCACAAATTGCCTTCTGAAGAAATCATTATGTACAGAATCAGCAGCATTTTTCAGAGGTATATATTATCATTTTATTTATTTTAAATTCTATAAGAGTATGATAAATGTATAAATTTCACTTTTTTTATTCAACAGATATACTACCTGATGCTCTTGTTACACACTGTAAAAAATGTACAATCAATCAAAAAAACATTTTTGCAGCAATAATGACACGTGTCAGACAAAACGATTCTCTTTATTCAGAGTTTAAAAACAAATTCGATCCAAACAACTATTTGTTTCAATTTTTCCCTTATTATTATTATCAATATAACACTTTATAAGATAAGTTTTTTTTTAAATATTGAATAAATAGTTTATTTGTCTACTTATTAGATACATAAAATCAAACAAATAGTCTTTTTTTTTTGTTTTTTTTTTTTAACACAGTGCAATTATCATTACATTTTTTATAAAAAGATAAATTAAATATGGAGCTCGATTAATCAAAAACCAGAAAGTCAAAAGAAAATCGTATTGAAAATAAAAAAATTAGATATAAAGACAAAAAAAATTGTTATAAAAATGACCGAGGCATATTTTAACATTTACGAATTATTAATATTCAAATAAAAAAATAAATAAACAGAATAAAACTGTTTTTTTCAATGATTATTATTGAAATTTTTGTTGTATAGTTGTATACCTAAATCTAAAATTAGCTGAATGACCAATGTTAATTATTTTTTTATTAAATTTTTTGGTATACGTGCTTTATTTAACCAGTTTTGACATTGACATTTTAGTTTAATAATATGGAAAAATTCAGATAAAATTCCAAGTTCATATTGTTTTTATTTTATCATTATACGAAATTGTATAAAAATAAAATGTAAAATTTTTTCTTGGTGAAATTTATGGAAAAGTTTTTCACGATTTAAATCATAAAATTACTATTTTTAAAGTCTCGAAGTTTCTTGAAATTTCGAAATCTCAAGGTTGGAAATTTGATAAAATGGCATGAATTTTTTAATGATATATATTTTTTTCAGTGTAATATAAATATAAGAGATTATTTTTTTTACCAACGTGGCTTATAGTAACTAATGAAATACAATTAACAATTATAATCAAGGAAAAAAAAAAAAGGAAATATTGTTCATCAGATAATTATAAAATCAGCTGGTTTTTTTTTTCTCTATTATTTTATTTTTAAGTATAGACATTGTGCATAATTTAAAAATAAAATGTCATAATAAAAGAGGAAACATAATAATTGTCATAAAATATTACAAAAAAATTTCAAAACAACTTTAAATAAATATTAAATAAGACGTGACAGTATAAATCAACAAAATGAATTTTTACATACACCACTATAAAATATCTTAGTAATGAATCATCAAAAATTAAATAATTAATCATAACACTGCTGTGTATGTCATATATAAATTGATGAACAATTTAAAACATTACCCAGTTACTTTATTCGAATTAACTGCAATGAAGACTTTTTTTTTAATTTTTTTAATAAGTATTGGAGCAGTTATTGTTGCTGAAGATTGTGATTTCAGTAAATTCAATAGTTATAATTTTGAAAAAGTCCTAAATAATTCTAGACTAGTGAAGCACTACATTACTTGCTTGGTTGATGCAAGTCAATGTGATGAAAGTAGCAGTGCATTTAAATGTAAGTAATTATTACTTTTTCATTAATATTATAAAATATATTTCGTTAATATTATAAAATATATTTTTTTGAAATATTAAAGGTTCAGTGATGCAGATATTCGATTCAAGCTGTAAAAATTGGACATCATTTCAAAAAAATGATGTTAAAAAGATAATTAATCAGTTTGAATTGTCAAGTATTGGAAAGGAATTGATGACAAAACACGATTTATTTACAATAATTATTAAAAAATTCAATGATTGTTAAAAAAGCTACCATTTATTTAATAAA
The DNA here is from genome assembly GCA_030523065.1 of Aphidius colemani. Lineage (NCBI taxonomy): Eukaryota > Metazoa > Arthropoda > Insecta > Hymenoptera > Braconidae > Aphidius > Aphidius colemani. The sequence continues at coordinate 41,622 of JAPYYR010001507.1, forward strand.
AAAAAAAAAAAAAAAAGCTAATAATTAAATTATTTAATCATAATAATTCAACGTTTTAATAATCTATCAAAATTTTTTTCACTTGAAATTTTTCAAATAAAATTAAAAAAAAATTTAACAATTATTTTTTATATTTCTGTAATTTTTATTATTTCATATACATATTTTTATTATTTATTTACAAAATTGTATTTTTTAAATTATTATATCCTTGAATAAAATCAATTAGGTAATTTATGGATTATTTATTATCCAGATTTTCTGCTGATTCTTTCCAGGGCTTTTGCAACAACAGCTTGATATTTTTCAGGCTCATTTGTTGTATACCAATCAGTTAATTTATCAAAACTTGTCAATTGTTTGGCTGTACATTTTGAACATTTAGTGACGATTGCTTCAGGAAATTTTTCTAAAACAATAGAATGAAAAAAAAAATTAGTAATTTGTTAAAAAAAAAAGCTAAAAATGTATTTTTTATTTTTTTAAATTTCACTATTGTTTGTGCATAAAAAAATTTGTTTATCATTTTCAAATTATTATTTAATAATTATAGTAATATAAACAAACCTTGAAAAAATTTTGCATCAGCAGTTACACAAGGTCCTGTACCAACAAAGCACTTGTAATATTGTTCTCTCTGACGTGGATTTGCAAGGATGTCATCAACCTCAACGTAATCATATTTATTTGAATATAATTCTTTTGCAAACACTGCACTCAATCCAAAAAGTGCCAATATTATTATCTCACGCATCATCTTTATATTTTTTTTCAAATATAAAATTATTATTTAATTTTATTTTTAACAAGTTCTTTCACTATGAAAATTCAAATACGCTCTGAGATAATTTTTCTTGTTGTTGCAGGTATTTATAGTTGTGCACCGGTGTTTGACTCAGCTCACGTCACAAAAATAAGAAAAAAAATAACTTTTTTTTTTAAATTTTAAATTAAAATTATACTCTATGGAGTGGTTTAATACGTGAATGTCATTGACGGTTTTTGAAGGACACAACTGAGATGGAATCTTCGTGAAAGGACTTCTGGATCTATTCACTTGTTGTTTATTAATGTTACAATTTAACAGGATAAAAAAAATCATAAAAATATACTTAGAATAATAATTGTCAAGTAATAAAAAAAGATGTTATTATTATTTGCATTTATAATGAACAAATCAACTTCATTTTTTTATTTTTTTCTAATCAATTTTTTGTTTGAAGAAAAAAATGATTAATTTATTGTATGTTTTTATACTTTGTGAAAATTTTAAATTAAAATTATTATGATAATTATGAATTATGTTTCATTTGAAAATTAATTTATATTTTAAAGTCAATGGAAGCATATTATTAGAGACAAAAAAAATAAATAAATAATAACACTAAAAAATATTTATGGAAAACTTATTGAAAAAAAAAAAAACAAAACCCAGTGGCTGAAATGAGTGCGAAGGACATTATAATCGAGGTAGTTGCCCTGTGACCTTGAACATATTTTTTGATAACCTTGAAGGATCAATTTAAAAACTGCGACGACAATCAAGGACAACTGCAGTAGCGGTCAATCTACTTGTACAGTTTTTCTAAAATTTCACTGAAAAAAAAAAAAAAAAACTTTTCTTTTCTTTTCTTTGTTATCTAATTGATGATATATTATTTCATATGTAGAACTTAGATGACTTAATTATTTGATCAATTTTAATAATTTATTAAAATGTATTATTAAAAAAAATTGAGAAAAAAATATTCCAACGGAAAGTTTTTAAAGTGTTTTGAAATCCTGTTTTATCAGTTAAAATGCATAAATGGATTTTGATGCAATGTAGCAACAACATTGAAAAAAAAAACCAATAAATAATACGTTAAAAAAAGTAACTTGAGCTTTGAGTTCTTCTTTTTTTTTTTGGATGCAATAAATTTTATAATATTTGTTTAAACAATCGAAATTAACATGACAAGCTCAAACTTCCTTACATGTATGCTATGCAGGATGAGACGTGCAGTATTTTTTACACAATCAATCAAATAAATAAAAGATTTCATTTGATTTATATAACAAATCTATTTTTTTTTTCGATTTATAATTCAAGCTATGATGTTATCACGATGTGTTGACCGCAAAAAATTATATTCTATTCGAACTATAGATAAGCCAATTTATCATCAACACTTAACGCGCCTTGGATCATTATGTTTTTAGCACCTTTAATGTCTCTATTAAAAGTAATTTTACATTTAGTACAATATTGATAGCGATTTGGTGATTTAGATGTGACACATATTGTGTTAACATTTGCAGCAAAATTTTGTTGTTCTAAATTTATCAACGATTATAATATCAATCATCGGTCGGTTTCTAAGTTTCTTTAATAATGATGATAGTGGTGAAGACACGTAACCACATGCAAACTTGTTAACTTTAAATTCATCCGCAAATACTAAGGTTTTTTTTTAAGGTAATTTATTTTTGTTCCACTATACGAATTGTGTTGTATGCAAATTACTTCCCGATCGATCGCTCGATTAGTTTGAATGTATTTGTCAAAAGATAAACGAGCATACCTTCTGCTAGCATAAACAACCTCTGATGATTTCCAAGTTTCCAATATATATTTTGTTGTCACAATGTAATCATCAGGTTTATTTATTCTAAATTTTTTTTTTTCTTAATTATTCTTTTCTTTAGTTGGTGTAATGATTTTCGATTTTACAATAGTTTTGGAATTTTTCAATAATTAAGCCTTTTTTTTTAATTTATAATTTTTAAATTTTCTGTGTTTTTTATTGTCATTATTTCGATGAGCTGAATATGTACAACATTCTTTATTTAAGATAACTTAA